>CM067360.1:53254767-53314767 GCA_034401795.1 Chaetoderma sp. LZ-2023a
TGACTGGAAGCAGCAGTTACCCAAAGTATCAACAGTTTCCAGTCAAAAGACTTCCGCATTTAACTCTTTGAACCAGAAAGCCCAAAAACCAAAACTCATTTTCATTTTATTAAGTATTCAATTGAAGATTTTGAAACAAATCTAACTGGGAGTTGTTCCAGTCCAATTAGTTTCAAAACATCCAACAGCCTACCTGTAAGATGAAAGTGAGATCGGAGTTGAAAGAATTACGTGTTAATTTGCATTAAAAATCTATTATTTAAAAATCTTCCTCGATGATCAACATTAAATATGTTAAATGCAAAGACAAACGTAATGGTAAGCAAAGGACACACGCGATAATCTTACAGATAGCTTTCATAATTGCATAGGTTTAATAAGCACATATTGATTATCAACAGAGACAAATTTACCTCTGCACCATACATTTTTTTTAATCCTCATTTTTTTTTTACTTTGACAAATTTTGCGTACTCCCCCTTAACGCTGCGTGACCATGACGCATAGAATATGGCTTTCAATGCCTTTAGGTGATCTATTGTCAGGCTAGTCATATTATCTTGAACCAAAGAGCATCTGTAACGCCAAATGTTCCAAATACCAATGCTCAAGCAAAACAAAATAACGAGCTTATCATTTTTACACATATAATCATTTCCCAGATCGTAGAATAATATTTTCCTAGCCGTTATCTCAGTTCTTGGTGCCATAAGATGAACTATGAGGTTCTCTACAAAAGCCCAGAACTGTGACACGACATGACACTCAGTAAACAGATGGACAATAGTCTCTTCTGAGTTCATACAGAAAATACAGTTATTATCGCAGTCACTGCATAATTTGGCTTTTACCATACGATGTTTTACCCAAAGTCTCCTATGGATTAATCTCCACACAACATCTCTTGCCTGGTTTGGAACATGCGGCAAATATATTGCCATATCACGTCCCAGTTCACAATAACGTGTTCATGTTGCTCCCAAGCAGTAATGCACTTGGGAGGTTTAGCCCGCCTTTCCAAAAGTAATTTATACCACGCCTTTGCTGTCATGTTGCCTGAAAATTCGTTGTCATTATACATGATTTTTAATTTCGTATCATTATTATTATTACGTGTACTACATAGGGAGAGCCATTTATTTGGCATAGCTGCTTGAATCCTATCTACAATTGCATTTATTGGTCGCGGATTAGTGATAACAGCCATCTCACTTAATCTCTTCCATTTCCGCGTAATGGGGTCAACACTATCACAAACATTTTTTATTCCTTTCCGTGCCATGGATTGGTAGTATAAAACTCTTGATAACGGATTTGGTCATTGCCCCACAGATTAACATTTAAAACAGATTCCCAGCATGGTGGAGGGACTTCTATTTTAATAAAACCATCGAAAACTATTTTCAACTCCAAGAACACTGGCGGAACGTGCTTGTAGTTAGGAGGTGGGTTAGTTGCACAAAAGAAACTTCTCACAAAAAATGGCTCTATAAATCGTTCTATTAGTGTTCTTGATACCATTGCCCACTGGTTGTTAGAATAAAGCAGATCAATAAAATATTTGAAAAGTAATGACATGCTCTTAGATCTAACGTTAACTAGATTAAGACCGCCTTTAAAAATATGATTAGTGCAAACATCCATAGACACCAGGCATGTTTACCTTTACTTTTCAACATGCTGTGGCATATAAATTACAGATGCTGTATACCACAATTTTAATAAATTTAGCGTATGGTTAAATGGCGATGTTTCCAAGCATTAACTGTTTTATTCATCTTGGATATTCTTTCTTCCCAATTAAGTGCCTCATCTCCGGGGCGACTAAAGTGAATGCCTAGGATCTTGATGGATTTATTTGTCCACTGAATACCAAGCGGTTTATCACATCTAGCATCCCACTGCCCTAAAAATAGGCCAACTGATTTATCTTTATTAATTCTTAGACGAGATACCTTTTGCAAATCTGTTACCACGTTATCAAGTTGATCAAAATCATTATCGTTGCCAGCAAACACAGTTGTATCATCATAATACTGTGATACCTTTATGGGTTTTTCAAGGCCTTGAATGCATATGCCTTGAAAACCTGAATCTTCTCTAATCGTTGATCCTAATGATTCCATTGCTATTATAAATAGCAGTGGTGATAACGAACGTCCTTGTCGCACACCCCGCTTTAAAATGATGGGTTGACTTACATGATTATTTATCAAGTACCTACTACTAATATTGTTATACATGATACGTACCCATTTGACAAAATTAGGGCCCAGGCCAATATGTTCGAGTGATTTAAAAAGAAAATCGCATTCCAATCTGTCAAATGCGTTTTCATTATATAGAACGATAACTGCTCCTGGAATGTCGTTTCCCAATTAATTGAATAGTATCCCGAATTAAAAATGTATTGTTAGAATAGAACGGCCTAGTATAGAGCATGATTGCGCAGTGTCAATTACCTCAGCTATAATACTACTAAGTCGACTGGTAAGTGTTTTTGAAATAATTTTATAATCAACGCATAGAAGGGAGATGGGCCTGGAATTTCCTACATTTTCACGACTGACCTTTTTGAATATTAGTCGCACGTATGCCTGTGACATCCTAGATGGTAGTTTCCTTTGAGCGAAAAGAGCATTAACCACATGAGCAAATTCTGGTCCAATTAGATTCCAAAACGTTTGATAAAACTTAACAGTCAGGCCATCCCCTCCTGGCGCTTTGCCTCGGTTCATTTTATTCAGCGAGGCGGTCAAGTCCCCTAATGTTAATTCGTGTTCACAAAAATCACTACTTCCATCTAAAAATGTATCCTTGATATTGGCTAGCATGTGTGATGCTTTTGTATCACCATTGCCATCTGATTTATATAACGATTGATAAAAGTCTTCAACCGCTCTCATGATTTCAATCTGGGATGTACAATTCTGGCCATTTTGCGTTAAATTCCTAATTAATTTTTCAACACCTATCACATTTTTCGAGATTGGCTTCGAGTAGTAGTAGTAGTAGTAGTAGTAGTAGTAGTAGTAGTAGTAGTAGTAGTAGTAGTAGTAGTAGTAGTAGTGGCAGTAGCAGTACAGTAGCAGTAGTACTTTTATGTTGCGTGCATGTTGTTATCATCTTACATGACTATCGTAGAGGCAAATGGTGTATAGTTTATTTTTGCTCGAAAGCCAAAAGGCAGACGGTAGAAATAAATATTTACAATAATCTTACAGTCTAGGCGTCTAAAATAGGCAGACCAGTTAATATATACTTCAAAGAAACTATTTCCTAGTGGAGAAAGTTTGTTCACAGCGAGAAGGGAGTTACAAATATGCCTATAGATAATAGCTCGATTTTGTCCACCATATGGCGCATGACACGCGTGTTGTATCAAAGGAATAATCATATGTGTTCCATCGGGTAAACCTTCTCGTACATATTTATTATCCTTCTGGTGCGCTGTGACTCCGTCAAGCTGTTACGTCAATCGTTGTTCATGGAACCAATACGTCGATCAAGCCTGTGTCTGATTATCAAACAACAAATGGTTGAATCCGATCTGTACCTCAATCATATGACATCATAATCAATTCCATTACGCGCGCTGTGACTCCGTCAAGCTGTTACGTCAATCGTTGTTCATGGAACCAATACGTCGATCAAGCCTGTGTCTGATTATCAAACAACAAATGGTTGAATCCGATCTGTACCTCAATCATATGACATCATAATCAATTCCATTACGCGTAGGCTGACGTCAAAATCATAATTGACAGAGAATACACCATCATTAAGCTGCAATAGTCGGTCAAGTCATGGATTTACTGTTTAAAAACATTCTGTTGAATATTTTGAAATTAATTTGACTGGGCCCTGTTGGGGCCATAGGTAGCAACAACACCTAGTCAAAATACTTTCAAAATATTCGACAGATTCCATGTATATAAGACCTTGAAAATGCGATTCTAGGAGTTTAGTGTTTATATATATATATATATCCCAAGACACGTAAAGCATGGGCGGAGCTTAACTCGAAATGGGCGGAGCATCCGTCTATTATATGAGGCTATTTCTTGGACATGTATCAGAGGAAAACGACGAAATATGGGATATGATTAATTTGCTAGCTTATTGTATAGGCTTCACATCTAACGTTCACATTTGCAATGTCCCGTTACTAAGGGTGCTGAGACATTAAGAGACAGAGCCAGAATGGATGCTAGTGCGTCATTATAAATTACAGGAATCTCCAAATACAGAAAAATATACTACTAATGATGTAGTTAGTGTCTGCATCTGCACCTTCCACCCCACCCACCCACCCACCCACCCCCACCCCCACCCCACCCCTCTCACACACCCCAGCCCCACCGCCAACAGGTGTGGTAATTCAATCCAAATATAGGTTACCGTACCGATTGAGGGTCCGCAATCGGATGATTACCAACCCCACCACACCCCCACACCCACCCTACCCAAACCCGCCTTGCGTCAACAGCGCCCCAGAGCGCTCAAGCCGCTAGATAAATATCAAATAACTCTTTAATGGTCAAGATTTTTCAAGAAGCTTATACTTTTTGCGCTTAGATTCACAAAAGTAATGTTCTGCTGTCTTGCAAATGGACATTCCTCAGGACCACTTTAGTAACTGAAGCCGGGTTGGTCGTGAAAGGGCCAATGGTCCAGAAATGTCAAGTCTTTTCTTAGGCCGTGTCCATTTATAGGACAAGAGAATACGATTTTTTTCTAAATTTACAACTGGAATGACTCGCTCGGTTACGGGTACTGGTAAATTTTCAAAGAAACCCGTTTTTTCTTGGACGGCAAATGAGCATTCCTCAATACCACTGAAGAGCCCGTTTTGGCGCGGCTTGGTCATTATTTGGTTACATTGACACAAGAGGGTGTAATGATAATATAGTTTATCACGCATAATGCAGGAAATGATAAACTAATTTTAAAGGGGGGGGGGGGGGGGTGACGTTCGGTCTATACAACGTGGGAGGTTTCTTGTTCGGTAGCGTGCTGTAAAAGCAACCATTGCAGTTTTTCAATACCTTTATAACAATTCTGACTTCCCTAGGTAGGCAGCAACAGCTTCCGGGCAAATTAGTTTGAGAATAATCATCATGATAAGTATTACATGTTACAGAAGGTGCTGCATTGGCACGTTCACGTCATCAGGCAATACCACTTGAGGAGGGGGAAATGGCTGGAACCACAGGTCAACATTAACGCGATCTTAAAATGCAAATTATTTTATACAGATAAACGAATCCGGCAGGAATTGAAGAACATGCAATCGATTATATGACAAGGTCCTGAGTACAATAGGCCTGCAACATTTGAAATAGAATTAGTGTCGCGTGAAGGACATAACGTGGACTTTAAGATTATTTTGGTCAGTGACATTTTCAGAGGCACTCGTCAATAATGCCACATACTGAAAGAAGCGCCGCATCAGCAAACTCCATTCATCGCACTAGCTCTTCAGCGAAAGTATTTAGTCCATTTTCATTGGGCAATTATGGTCAAACCAAATAATTGACAAATGAAATTATGATAACCCGCTTCTTCGAAGAGAATCGGAGAGTAGAAAAGAACGGAGTCTCTGTTAAGTGGCTAAACATTGCCAGACATAGTCCATGAAAGGGGCAATTTCCCTTTCAGAAAGGCGGCAATCGACTCAATACAATGTAGCAATTTACATCGATGTATGACAATCACGGCCAGAGCAATGCGCTTATCTCATCGTATTTATCTAAAGATGGCTGCATAAATACCAAGCAATGGAGCATAATTGTATGCCATTCTACCCGAACATCAATGCCAGTGTAACGCGATAAGTGATTTCTTATGGGCCACAAAACAATAATCTGACTGAGTTTTTTCGAGATGTTTGAGGCAGAATTATCGATGTTTGATCGCTTTATAGACATCGGCTCATCTGTGATATGTGAAAAGATTCTCTCCTTTTGTGATGCTCAAAAGGGTATGTATTCGGTGCAGTCAAATTTTGGAAATGGAATATCCAGTAAGCCTACGTCGTCATATCCTTAATATTCAGCAATAATGTCGGATAGCAAACAATGTTCGAAATTACCGTATTCCATACAATTCCTGTTATCTAATAGAATTTCAGAATTTCAACACATGCTTTTGTAACTCGTGGATGTTTGAAAACATATAGTATGCATATACCCTTCCCTATACCTCAACTAAATATATGCCTTTTTGCCTTCCACCTTTTGTCAAAAGTATGTGTGTGAGCATCTGTCAACGCAGAATGCTGGGTGGTACTGGTCAAACAGCAGGCCGTAATGGCGCTGCATTGACCCAGTACCGGCCCAGCAACCTGCGTTATCATGGATAAATCACCTTTGCTATCACTTTTATCTGGCCAGTGGCTTAATGGCGGTAATGCTGGAGTCGACGCTCCTTTTCTGTTCACAATTCTACATATTAACCGACGTATGGCAAGCCACTATTTATCAGCGAGCAAACGTAGAGTATTGCTTTCTTACGGGATCTTTCTTCTCTCGCGCTCTCTCTCTCTCGCTCTCTCTCTCTCTCTCTCTCTCTCTCTCTCTCTCTCTCTCTCTCTCTCTCGCTCTCTCTCCCTCCCTCCCTCTCTCTCTCTATCTCTCTTTCTCTCTCTCTCTCTCTCCCTCTTCTCTCTCTCTCACTCTCTCTCTCTCTCTCACTCCCTCTCTCTCTCTCTCTCTCTCTCTCTCCCTCTCACTCCCTCTCTCTCTCCCTCTCTCTCTCTCTCTCCTCTCTATCTCTCTCTCTCTCTCTCTCTCTCTCTCTCTCTCCCTCCCTCCCTCCCTCCCTCCCTCCCTCTCTCTCTCTCTCTCTCTCCTTCTCTCTCTCTCTCTCCCTCTTCTCTCTCTCTCTCACTCTCTCTCTCTCTCTCTCTCTCTCTCTCTCTCTCTCTCCTCTCTCTCTCTCTCTCTCTCTCTCCCTCGTAAAAGCATTGTCGTCGCATCTCCTCGTACAGTTTTGATCCGATCAGCTTTAAATGTGGGCAACCTCTAATACCCGTTAATGAATTATGTACTATCCAATATAATTAGGTTTTCCCAAGTGTTTTCGCGGTACTCACTTGTCCGTGCCGAAAAGGACCCCAAAATGGGAATTTCCAGTATGGATACTTGAATTGTGACTACACCTACTATTGTTATCAGGTATCAACCATAATTGGGCAGGAAGTTACCCTTGTGGTACCAAATGTGTGTCTTGGTTTTAATGATCAAACGCCAGGGCTACGCTTGATCGTGTTCTTCATTAGTTATGGTGACACATTTAGAGGACATTTTCCCACATTAAGTAGCTAAGTTAGATGCTTGTTGCCATCTGATTAATTCTGTAAAGAAAATACTAATGGAGTGTGTTGCACTTTTCGAAGTGCTTAGAGGATGGTTTGATAGTTTGTTCCAATCCATTATGGTATTAAAAGCTGAATCTAAAGATGTCAGCATAAATTTGATTAAGATGGATGTTTGATATGTGTTTTGTTTTCTGAATTGGGGTCTGATTTTCATCTTAGTCATTGGTTCACCAATACCGGATGCACACCTGAGTAGCTCAAGGCTATGTGTCACTTTTGAATAGCACACTGGCAGAACGGTCCTATATTTATTCATACGAAGACATTTACAAAATGAAATACGGCTCGACAGTTCCAACCTCCCTTTAGTGAGAAATCTATTTTTCAAAATCAACAAAATGTGTTCTAGTTTAAAGACTCTTCTGCTGATTATTTTGAAACTAATTTGATTGGGAACCTATAGCGCCAACAGGTTTCTGTCAACTTATATTGAAAATACTCAACAGCATCCCTGTATCGGTGCTTTAAAACTGAGGCACTGCGATTTCAAGCGTGAGTTGGAACTCAATATAGGAATCCAGTCTGCCAGTCAATCATATGACGTCATAATCAACTACGTCACATGTAAGCTGACGTCATCCTTAATTACGTCATGAATGGCGTGACTAAGTCCGTTATAAACGATTAATAGGCCGTCTAGTTGTTCGAATTGTAAGTCTTTGCCATTTAATAACCATTCTATTGAATATTTTGAAACCAATTTGACTGACCATATGGCAGCAACAGCCCCAAGTAAAATTAGTCTTTAACAGCTTATCTGTACAGTTTCTGCGAATTGAGATTTAGGGAGTGTGGTATCGATCGGTAACCAACACGGGCGAACCGTGGGTGGAGCTTAGCTAAAGAGAGGCGGGGTGGGGTGGAGGGCATATCTAAAACTGAATTCATTCATTCGGTAAGTATGATCTGCATAGTGTTGTTGGTTAGATTAATGAAGATATATATATATATACGTTGTGTCGCTAAATAATCCGGGCTCTGGAAATATTTCGGTGATAAGTTTATGACAAACGATGCATCTTCCGATTATTCCGCTATCACTGATGAATAATTGTTGAAGCTTCCCCATGGCAAATTAATGAACTGGTTCTGAAAGAAAGTCGATTCTTCAACGACAAGATCCACTCTCGCTCACCCCGTGTCTCTATTCCTCTCTGTTTCTCGCTCCATATCCTGGGAAACCATGGAGTTAGAACTGAAAGGCTTACATGCCACCAAAATTATGACGTGATTGAATGGCTAGAGCTAAGCTGAATTTCTTGGTGCTAAGCATCAAAATAGCGTAAAATAAATATCGTGTTCATTTGAAAGCAATATTAAATGGCATTGTATAAATGATATTAACTCAGGCTAGCTCACTGAGCGAACACGAGAGTATGTTTCACTGTATAGCGGATGTATTTAAGAAATCGCAGACAGTTTTAGAGAGAAGAATTTTCATGTCTTAGTATTTCAATGATCAAAGGTAGGGGCTTTTATCTATGTACGAGACAATGAACATGAATGTACTCGCAACGAATACTGTATAGCTGTTCATGCCATTACGGCTAATTAGCACAGTACAGTTTACAGATATGAAAAGAACATATTAACCCCTCCTGTATTAACATAACTCTTTAATGCTCAAGACCACCAAAAACGGACTATGTAGTGGTATTGAGGAATGCCCATTTTTTCATCCAAGAGAATATGATTTTTGTGAAGATTTATCACTGGAACAACTGGCTCGGTAACCTCCAGTGGTAAATTTTCAAAAATAGTCTTCTCTCTAGCTACGAGAAAAATGGATTTCCTTGAACTTTTTCATGGTCAACACGGCCAGAAAATAGCAACTGTAGTGTTAAATTTTTTAAGTGTTTATTTGGTTTTTCAATTATACTAAATAGTTCATTTCTATCATAATTGTATGCGTCACATTTTATAATTTAAAAAAACTAATTTCATCTTCAATAGAGCCACTATCACAAGAGTCACAAACTCTATCTTCTCTATTAATCGTGTAATATCTACCAGTTTCTATTTTGAGCCTCTGTGCAGATATTCGCAAAATCGTAATGACCTTTCTATATTCACGTTTTTCATAGTTGTTGGATAATTTTATAATCCAAAACTAGTTTCACTGCTGTGTAAGTGCTCAGTTTACCATGTCCTTTGAAGCATACCAGTTTTCAAGATAGACTTCTGTGCAAATGGATTTCATAGATTGTTTGAACTTTGAAAACATACATGATAATATATGTGATGGTAGTTTTGATGGAGCATACAACTGTTTTATGCTACTATACCAGCATGGGTTCTTTGATGAAGTATGGACGGTTTTTGAAGATTCAAGTGCATTGTGCATTATAACGAGACGTGTATTAATCATTACAAATATTACGCGCCATTATAAAAATGCGAAGACAAATTTACAGGCCAGCTGGTGCATGCAACTGACTGACCGACTGATCAATAAACCAAACGACTAACAGACTGACTGGCCGACTAACTTAATAACCGATAACATACCTACCAACCGACCGGTGGACCAAACAACCAACCAACCAAACAACCAACCGAGCGAGTAACCAACACACTGACGTACTGGCTGGCAGGCTGGCTAGCTGACTGGCTGACTGGCTGGCTGGTTGGTTGGTTGGTTGGTTGGCTGGCTGGCTGGCTGGCTGGCTGGCTAGCTGGCTGGCTGGCTGGCTGGCTGGCTGACTGGCTGACTGACTGATTGGCTGGCTGGCTGGCTGGCTGGCTGGCTGGCTGGCTGGCTGGCTGGCTGGCTGGCTGACTGACTGACTGACTGGCTGGCTGGCTGGCTGGCTGGCTGGCTGACTGACTGACTGACTGGCTGGCTGGCTGGCTGGCTGGCTGGCTGGCTGACTGACTGACTGACTGACTGACTGACTGACTGACTGACTGACTGACTGATCCACCAATCAACTAAGCAACGGACTTACCGACCAACCGAACGAATGATCGACCGAATGACCGAATGTCTCACAGATAGACCAACTGATCAAATAAGTGATCGACTGAGCGGTCGGCGGACAACCGAGTGACCAATCAACTAACTGACTGACTAACCAATCAACCAGACAAATTGAAGCTCCGATAAACAACCAACTGAGCGAATGACTGACTGACTGGTCAGCTGCAAGACTAGCAGAGAGACTGGCCTAACTACAATATGACCGCCGGTGAAAATAGTAGCGATAATAGAAGTTGTCAACCAATGGGTTTACAATTGAAATTACACAAACTTACAGAAATGTCGATTCCAAGATCACAAATGCTAACATTGTTTCAACGAAAGTTATTGACATCCACATTGCTCAAAGAATGTATTCAATATACCGCATTTCCCATCCTCCAAATATCACCAATTAAAGAGGTACCCTATATCTGTATATATCTATATTTGTATATATGTCTGCATATAGCCGCTGAGCGTCTAAGAATAATTGGCTGCCCACATTGTTTCAATGAAATTAGAGACATCCAAAACCTATGGAATTAAACATATGATTCCACTTCCTGGTAAAAGCATCTTTTGACATCCTACAGAGATATCATGCATACAATGGGCCAACATTAAAAATTACATGGCACTCTCGCGCTTGACTATCCAATGTTGGGCCAACAGTCAATTAGGTAGTACCATCGCCATTGTCTATCAAATGGTGGGATAACGTTGGCAAAGCTGTAGCAAAATTGTCGTTGGATTATAGTTGCTGTGTCAATGTAACCTCAACACCTTATAACAAGCGTACATATAAATTTGTCATCATGTGGGTCGCATAGAATTGAGCAATGGGGGTACAACAAAAGTCAGTTAACTTTCAGATGTAGGGCCAACAAAAACTCAGTCTTGACAATATATATTTGGTTATATAATGTTGGGCGAAAGTTTGCACAACAACCGTAATATTAATTGGTTCCATATGTTTGGCCAGTGTATTCCTAACATATTACAACCAACATGCATAGCCTATAAACCTTTGCACATGGTGGTCATGCAGCATTCGGCCAACATTTACACATCAGTGGATTTATACGTTTTGTGACAGCGTGGGCCAATATGCATAACAAGAAGCATGCATATGTTAGATCACTGCTTAATCTACAGTTTGTCGATTATAATTACGAAGTCAATGTATGTTGATAAGTAATGTTGTTGACGTCGTTTAGGTAAGCGTAGTTGTTGATTATAACAATTATTCACATGACAACTGATATAACTCAACAACTCACTAACGCATTATATAATAGTTTAATGTATATCCATAGTTATGCCTTTCGAATAAGGTTAATGGGCTTAAAATTCAGTAAGCACTCAAAAATCTAAGAACAACTATGTGATGTAAATATTATTCTCAGTCAAAATGTTTCTATATAGTATATTTTCTATATCTCTTAAAACCCCAATCGTAAGCGGTTCATTAGTTGCTGTGAATAAATATAATAATAACTATCGCATGTCTGACAGACCTTTTTGTTTGATATACAGGGTTAAGACATTTCATTTAGTTATTACCTTATTCAACCCCATTATTTCGCACATTCTCCACGTTCTTGTATCTTCTCTATGTTAAAAATAAGATGTTTTTCAAAATGTTGAACCAACATTTGTTGGATTCGTTAGACTTATGTTGGATAGGTGCATTGGGTACAACATCTTTGTCCAACGTTAGACCAACGAGCAAGATAATGTTGGACCAACCTAAGCAGTCTATGATGAACCAATATTACGAGGCCGGTGTGCACAGTTTGGGTTAATGCATTGGGAACATGTTTGAACAAAATAATACCAATAAGCAGAATGACAATGGGATAATCTAGAGAGCCAATTTTAGGACAATATTGCAAAGTAGATTGGGCTTACGAATTATTATGTTCTGGGTACTACTAAATCAATCAATAATCATGCTGCTGTCACAATGTCATAACTGTACCTGATATAAACGTCTTTTGTTCAACAAAATCACGGAGGTCGTTGAAGGCATCGCTGGTGTAAATACAAGCATTATAGAACTGGATGTCAGCTTCACGGCCACCAGCTGCTGCATCCGTTAGTACCCCTTAACCACATGGCGTGCGTGCGTGCGTGCGTGCGTGCGTGCGTGCGTGCGTGCGTGCGTGCGTGCGTGCGTGCGTGCGTGCGTGCGTGCGTGCGTGCGTGCGTGCTTGCGTGCGTGCGTGCGTGCGTGCGTGCGTGCGTGCGTGCGTGCGTGCGTGCGTGCGTGCGTGCGTGCGTGCGTGAGTGCGTGAGTGCGTGAGTGCGTGGGTGCGTGAGTGCGTGAGTGCGTGAGTGCGTGTGTACGTGCGTGCGTGCGTGCGTGCGTGCGTGCGTGCGTGCGTGCGTGAGTGCGTGAGTGCGTGAGTGCGTGCGTGCGTGCGTGCGTGCGTGCGTGCGTGAGTGCGTGCGTGCGTGCGTGCGTGCGTGCGTGCGTGCGTGAGTGCGTGAGTGCGTGAGTGCGTGAGTGCGTGCGTGCGTGCGTGCGTGCGTGCGTGCGTGCGTGCGTGCGTGCGTGCGTGCGTGCGTGCGTGCGTGCGTGCGTGCGTGCATGTGTGTTGTGTGTGTGTGTGTGTGCGCGTGTGTGCGTGCGTGCGTGCGTGCGTGCGTGCGTGCGTGTGTGTGTTGTATGTGTGTGTGTGTGTGTGTGTGTGTGTGTGTGTGTGTGTGTGTGTGTGAGTGTGAGTGTGAGTGTGTGTGTGTGTGTGTGTGTGTGTGTGTGTGTGTGTGTGTGTGTGTGGGTGGGTGAGCGTGCGTGTGCGTGTGTGTGTATTCCTATTGCTAGTCTTTAATCGCTACCTGGCATATGAACACACTCATCTGCTCATTGATACTATGGAGTATAGTTATTGATGAGCGTCGACGGGTGTAAATTTGCACGGAAAATGCGTTATAGACTTGACGATATATTAAGTATGTTTGTCTCCATCTAGTTTCCAGACTTATTGCTTATCTCGTGCACTAGTCTATTAAGTGGTCCCATCCGTGTTCTGCGACTAACACGATACTAAGTTACAGAAATGCGAATAAACCCGAATGTGGCAGTCACTAAGCATTACTAATCTTGCATTAAGTGAGGGTGTCATCTTTAATCTAATTTGTCATATGTTGGGCTATCTAAAATGTTCGCTTCTCAGTTCTCACTAGTCTGGCGACACCTGGCGCACAATGAACGTATCCCGAGCAAAGGGTCCATTATCCTAGAGATGTACTAGAGTGGGAAATACAATTCGGCATACGGACTGGCCTACTTGCGCAGTGGTGTATAAAAGAAGAAGAATTCGTCAATGAGTTCTTTAATTCAGGTCAGAGTTGCTTCATTACTACCATGTGGCAAGTCTCTGTATGTACTATGAACTGAACATGTGTTAAATTTTCTCCATGTGAAAACAGCACGTTGTTGAGACTGTAGTAACCCTTTCACTCTCAAGTCGGCCAAAAACTGATTCTGTATTGGTCTTTAGAAATGTACATTTGCAGACTATTGGAGGTGATTCATTTTAAGTTTACAATTGAAATGATTGACTCGATAACCCAGCCGCTTATTCCAGTGATAAATTTTCGGAAACGAGTTTTCTCTCGGCCTGCTAATGGACATTGTTTATGATAATACTGGAATTTTCCTGAATAAATTCGAAGGTCAACTGTTAACCTAGAGTGCGTCAGCATTATCATTTTCATATTTTCAATTCTGCCTAAACTGATTGAATTTAATTCGTATCATAGGCAGCGTCTAGGATTATTCAGTAATTATATTAGAGCAAGGCTGAAGCATAAATTTCAATGTCCATTTGTAGGCCAAGAGAAGACTATTTGTGAAAAATTTACCACTGGAATCAATGTCTCGCTCGGTTACCAAGCCAGTCATTCCAGTGGTGAATTTTCAAAAAATAGTCTCCTCTTTACCTGCAAATGGCCATTTAAAAACCAAACAGCCGATGGCAGCAACAGCGCCCAGTCAAATTAGTTTCAAAATATTCAACAGAATATTTATTAAATAGTAAAAGCAAACAATGTGTACAACAACGCATAGACCGTCTTCAAATATGCGTTCGTGACGTACTTATCGACGTCATTCATGACGTCATTCATTATGATGTCATTGTACACATCACGCAGTTCATTATGACGTCATATGATGGGTGGGTACTCTGGAAAGGTGAATTAGTTCATTTCTATGTAATTGTATGTCTTTCAACATAAAGCTAGTAATTGCACTAAGTCAGATATGTAATAGCGGTTACTTTATCAGTACCGTTGCTTCATTTTATGCGACAGGGCGCGGGGATCCAGAAATTGCTTTAGGGCAGGGGTGCCTGAA
This sequence comes from Chaetoderma sp. LZ-2023a, assembly GCA_034401795.1. Lineage (NCBI taxonomy): Eukaryota > Metazoa > Mollusca > Caudofoveata > Chaetodermatida > Chaetodermatidae > Chaetoderma > Chaetoderma sp. LZ-2023a. The sequence goes on from CM067360.1 coordinate 53,269,474, forward strand.
AGTGTGGCACCTCTCAAACACATGATCCTTTGGTAGCCAAACCAGACGGGAGCTCCGGATGTCCACCCTCAGGAATTTTGAAATCTAGATTCTCTCAGATGGACTCTTGAATTCTGCATTTCCAGAGGTGAATATGGACCCTCAGTTTACTGCTAAATCTTTACACATTTAACGGACGTTTCCAGTTTTAGCTATGCTCCGCCCACATCTAGCTACGCTCCGCCCACACTTCGCCGTGTTGGAATTGATCGATCCCCGAATTCCCTAATTATCAATTTCCTGAAAACTCTACAGGTAAGCTGTTGCCGCCCAGTCAAAAACAGATTATTTATTAAATAGTAGACATACAACAACGCATAGTCCGTCTTCAAATATGCGTTTGTGGCGTACTTAGCAACGTCACTCATGACGTCATAATGACGTCATTCATTATGATGCTATTCTACACGTCACATAGTTGATTATGACGTCATATGATGGGTGGATAAAGTGGAAATGTCTATTATAATTTCAGGTTTGGCTGGGTGAGAGTGATGATACTTCTCTCATTGGTCCATTACTATTGCTTCACTTGGCGGGAACATGTATAGCTTCCAATATACGGCAACGACTTTCAGTCCAGTTAGTCTAAAATATGAGTAACAGATTTCAGTCCAAGTAGTCACAAAAGATAGTCCCTGGTTGGACGTATAACGATAAATTACTCTTAAATATTGTTACGGTATTGTGACTGGAAGGTGTTGCTGCCTAAAGACTAACTTAGAGACTATCTACGGATGCACAGATATACTAGAACACGTAGTAACTGTGGTGGTACCAGTGCTACTGTTGAAATGTTCATGGAGGAGAAAGGAAACGGCAGGATGGGGAGGGAAACCACTCCCCCAGGGGTGTGGGTGGTTGTGTGATGGGGTGGGTGGGGGCTGGATATGGCTCTGCATGGTATTTTATGAATTGTTCATAGTGGTCAATTTGCATTCCAAAATAGTGGCCAAATGTTCCATGGCTAAATAACACTACCAATGGTTGTACCCGCATCTTTAGATGCATTGGTTAATGCAAGCATGGGCTGCTGTTGCTGCTGCTGCTGCTGCTACTGCTGCTGCTGCTGCTGCTGCTACTGCTGCTGCTGTTGTTCTTAAGACATTTTGAATGACTCTGGTTCCATGGTGTCATGTGTTCCTGAAGACATTGAAGATTTTGGAATCAAATCCTAAAAGATGGTAGCATCAGTTTCCAGTAACATTGTTTTCAAAATAGAAATTTGTTAATAACTAAAACGAATTGATTGTGAACCCAACTTAAGATAGCTACACTGCTTAGCAACACTAGTTTGTATCTGAGCATTTGTTTATTGGACTCTGGCAGTGGATAGATAAATGATACTCATATTTTGTAACCCAAACTGAATGATTAATAACCACAATTCTTTTCAGCATCCTTGGTATTGGCTCATGACGTCATTCTCCCACGCGACAGCTGGTTGATCTATAGTTGTGGTAGAAACTTGAAAGAGAAAGATTGGAATACTGGATTATTCGTTCCAACGCGCTTCGGATTATGAACGCTTGCACAGCTTGCGAATGAACAATGGTGTAAAATATGACTAGAACATTGATCCCTGTCTCAACGGCTTGAAAGGTTTATACAGGTAACCCTGTTTACATTATAAGCGACATCTTGGGTTGAAAGGTTAGCGGTTGTTTAAGACGGGTGGTAGCAGAAGCTGCTTACCATCACCAATGACTTGTAAGCGAGCACCTACCCTTAAGGTCTTTTTGCAGATGGCATATTCCATTCAGTTTATATCCCTGGAGCTGCTAAACATTTTGAAAACAAATCGACTGAAAGTTGCTGATGATTAAGCCACAAAACCCTTCGGCAACATTGTTTTCAAAATATTCAGCAAGTCAAGAGTTTTGGCTCATCGAAATATTTGTATTGTGGTTTGTGGAAGTAAGACAATTAAATTGACCACATTTTCGTGACCTATTTGGTGTCTGTTATATAAACAGGTTTAACGGTATCATAATATCAGAGCACTTATACCTGGAATACGTTGAATATTTTGAAACTAATACGACTAGAAGCTCTTGCTTTCTAAGGCAGCAACACCCTACACTCAAAATACTCAGCTTAATATGTCACGGGTCGTGGATTGTACGCCATGCCACGTCTGCAAAATTGGAAAGGGCTAACCCTTTAAAACTTAGCAGACATAAATGACAAATTAACTGCTATTTAAGAAATATTCTGTTGAATATTTTGAAACTAATGTGGCTGTGATCTAGTGCTGGAGACGCTGACCTTTAACATATGTCTGGATTAAATATTTCTTCGATAAACTGATCGCTTTCAACCTCGTATTGTTCCTTCATACCAGGGATAGTACTTGTTCATATTAATATGGTCGATATAATTTCGGTAGCTGTGGGTTCCGGATTTTTATATCTTCCGGATTGGTTTTTATTCTATTTTCAGAACTTTTACGGATCCTGCCCAAAGTTGTGGCATCCTAGTGTATGTATGGTCCCACCATTTCCTGCCAGACCAGCAGTTTCCGAGATATCCGCAGATACAGAACTGATTTGATCCGATCCGGATCTGGGTTCCTTTATACGGATCACGGCCGGCATCTGGAAATCCGGTTGCACGGCAAGTGCAAAGATTGTTAAAATTGTTGTATTAAACTTTCAGCAAAATCGGATCATCCCGGAATAAATTTTTGTGTCCAGCTGGCTGGCTGGCTTATTGAGCCGCTACCCACAGTTTAAAACAGACTGCAACGTGTTTCAGCAACGTTATTGCTTTTTATAAATTATACATCAGCGTAACATACACTAGCCTATGCAAAGACCGGAGATTTCCTCGACGCGTATGATTTAAAAGGCGAGTGATAAAGTAATATATAAAACTACTGGTATGTTAGTTACATAACAATATTATTCTTGAAAAATTACCTTTGACGCCAGATACATAGAATAGACTGGTAAACGGATAATCGGATTGGTGTTCAAGACCCGCGATTCAGTTGGCACGGATGGAAACATGCATCGACAGAGTACTGTAATTTAGCGCCGCTATTTGTGTGCGGACGAGAAGTGGTTTACCGGCGAGCTGAGGGCTGTACGCAATAGCGTACATCGAGTACCATAAGCTTCGTCTTTTGCGATATAGTTCCAAAAGCTAGAACCCCCCACATTCTCACGAATATGCGTCAGCCAGAAAAACGGATTAACTACGACAACTAAGTATACGTATCCTCAAAGCGGCCAGGATGTGTGTGTTTATATAGGTAAATCTCGACCGCCAATAATTTAAGTATAAAGGTATTTAAACCTGTAACGGGTTTATAGATCAGGATTCGAGCATTGGAAGCGAATGTGGGAGATTCGTTAGCGCATACATATATGCCTCTATTCTATAAGACTCCGCGCGCGTGTGTGTTTTATATTTGTGCTGATTTGTGGGCCATCGATCTGACGTACCCTGTCAAGGAGCGTCATTCGATTGCAGTGTCTTCCGCTCATGGCGCCGGTCACGTTCTGGATAACAGAGCTAGTGGGAACCATCAACTCAATCCATACCACCTTTTTCGTTTGTCTAATTGCCGTATTAACAGTACACGTAATGGCCGAGGAAATGCCTGCTGGTAGATTACATTACGATCTGTTCCAGAGAAGATTCTACGAAAAACTTATCCGTCCTAAAGGAAACGAGGGTCGACTGACTGTTCGCCTAGGAATGAGATTAACACAACTTCTTGATGTGGTAAGTCACTAACTATTGCTGTGGACAGATAGATGGATGGATGGTGGATGGGTTGGTGGGTGGGTGGGTGGGTGGGTGGGTGGGTGGGTGGATGGATAGTTGGGTGGGTAGTGGTTCGGCGGGTGGGTGGGGTGGGTGGGTTTGGGCTAGATGGTGGCTGGGTGGGTGGGTGATTTTTCCGCTGGTGGGGGGGTTGTGTGGTAGGTGGGTGGTACGTGGATGGGTGGGTGGACGGGTGGGCTTTTTGGTGAGTCGATGGCGGTGGTGGGTGGGTGGTGGGTGGGTGGTCGGCTGGGTGGGTGGTGGGTGGGTGGGTGGGTGGGTGGGCGGGTGGTGGGTGTGTGGGTGGATGGATGGTTGGGTGGGTAGTGGTTCGGCGGGCGGGTTGGTGGCTGGGTTTGGGCTGGATGGTGGCTGGGTGTGTGGGTGTTTTTTGCGCTGGTGGGTGGGTTGTGTGGTGAGTGGGTGGATGTGGAGGGCTTGGATGGATGGATGGATGGATGGATGGATTTCAGCTCGGCCCCACAGATTTAAAGGTATGGCGTCGCTGAGACCTCCAAAATTTAGATGTCATGTGAAACACTGAATAGATGGGTGCAGAGATACTCATAAGGTTCCTTTTGTGGGTATGTACCCCAAAATGCAGCATAAAACGCACCCCACCCCACTCCCCACCCGAACGTAGTGGCTGTGGGTCCCATGGGACTTTTGATTGTTAAATACTAAGTAGTTTTATAGGGTTTGCACGAAAATACCTATAAAATCTAACTTGAGTCATAGTAATGAATCCATTGCACACCAATTTTATCATGGATATAAAATACTGTTTGGGGATATGGATGGATGTGTGGGTGGGTGGATGGATGGATAGATGGATGGATGGATATATGTGTGGATGGGCGGGTGGGTGTGTGGACTGATAGGTGGGTCAGCGGGTAGACGGGTGGGCGGGTGGGCGGGTGGGTGGGTGGGTGAGTGGGTGGGTGGGTGGGTGGGCGGGCGGGCAGTTATGTCGGTGGGTGCGTCGGTGAATTGGTGGGTTGATGGGTTGATCGGTGGGTGGGTGCGTGTGGTGTGTGGGGTGATTGGTTGTTGGATGTGTGAGTGGGATGGTCGATGGTGGGGGTGGTAGGTGGTGGGTGTCTCGCTAGGCGTACGGGAAAGCGGGCGGGTGGGTGGGCGCACGGACGGGGGTGGGCGGACGGGTGGTTGTGCGGGCGGATGGGCGGGCGGTTGTATGTATGGATGGATGTATGGATGGATGAACAGACGGACGGACGGGCGGACGAATGGACTGGCGGATGGACAAAGACATATTCCATATGCTAAACAACCACATGACATGGAGGACACTCAGACAGTTATCAAGTTTCTAAAGGAAAATAATCAATTTTGTATGGAACCAAATCTTCAAAGTATCATTACTAGTATCACCACAGCCACAACTGTAAATGTTGATCACGCAACTCTTGTTATTAGAACTATCATGAACTCCCTGAATGTGAGAAAAGACATAAATCCTACTCATTCAAACAGGAAAGGCAAGTTGTAGCGCTTGGCTGTAGGTTGTTGATCAATACTGATCAGATGACCGTCTAGGTAGATCCACAGTGGATGTAGAGGAAGTTAGCAAATATTAGTAGCATAGTCATACATCATTGCATTTTAATGTCTCACGTTTACTACGAGGGCCACAATCGTAGCAATTATTGGCAAGATATAGGCTTACACAACACTGGGCATTGTTGGAACAGCAGATGAAATATATTATACGTTAGATGGTGTTGCATTTATTCATTGTATCCCATGATCAGACCTACCAGTTACTCTCCCATGATGTACACAGATTGCATTGTGAGAAGATATGGTGAAGCAAACGTAGTGATTGATGACTCTAACAGCATATCAACATAATAGACTACTCATCAGAAGATAGCTGGTATATATGGTGCAATGGCTCGATTTACTGCAAAACACATGTTTCATTATGAAGAAGGAATTCCTCGCCAACAAGTCACACAGACAAAGGTCCATTGAGCATGTCAGTGAATGAAAACCTACATAAGGACTTGTGAGACACGACATGTATTTGAAGATGCTGATCTACAGACTTACTTGTCCCACCCAGCTAGTGTATGAGCGTAGAATCACTTGAGTTATTCGTTCACCATCAGTTTAAGTTGCATAAGATCTGGAGCATAAAGTTTATAAAGAAGCAGCTATGGATTGACGTTCGCAGTAATATTCTCTCCATATTTCCATCATTGGCGGCAGGTAAATGTACTTGTAAATCAATTTATTTCTCAACAATGCCTCATATGATTTCAATAAAACTTTATAGAAACATTCTATGCAATACCAGAATGGGATCTGGATCATTAGTAATTTTCGAAAATATTTACTAATTTTTTCCTTTTTTCACGGATTTGTACCTTGAACTTGTTTTAGCTTTTTGGTTAAGTTTATTTAAATCATTATTTCTCAACAATGAGGCATTTGATCTCGATGAAAGTGTATATATGTGTTCTGTGCTAGGGATGTAAGCAGTGTCATAATTAGTTTGAATTTCCTATTTACGGTTTTTGGGCGTAGATTATCGTTGTGGTTAATGTTTTAATTTACATTATTGTTCAACATTGGCTCACCAGATTGCAATGGAACTTTACTAATATTGTCTATGCCAAGAATGCAATCTGAACCATTACCTTTTTTCATGGCTTTCGGCATAGAATATCGTTCAAGTTTTTTTATTTCATTATTATGCAACAGTGACTTATTGGATTTCAATAAAACTTCAGAAACGTGTTCTATGTCATACAAGCTATACCATTAGCGCATTAATTGTTTAAATTATTCATATTTCTTCACAGTTTTTGGCCAATGATGCTTTCTGGGCATTCAGGCATATTTAATGTGCACCATCTCCCTATCTGTTCATCTTACTTGGGTGTCAAGCACTACAGGTACAGCGAGTAGTTAGGTCTTACGGTTCACGCTTGAGGCTTCCCTATTGGGAAATACAATGGGGGAACCTTTCAAGATCAGACTGTATGTTCGAAGGTCAATCATAATAATCACCATTATTCATTGCAAAATATTTCATGTTTTTCACGAACCATGCCTTGTTCGTTTTGACAATCCACATTTTCATGCATTTACAGGCGAGATGTTGTCCGCTTTAGCGTTCTTGCTTGTATAAGGGGTGGCAGTCCTCTTACTAATAGATACTACAAACTTTCCGCAGCTGAGAAAATTTCTCACATTAGCAAATTTCCCTGGCAAGTGGGATTTGATTGGTCAAAACAGTCAGTTGCCATAGTTATTTGTTCAGGCGAAAGGTTTTTCTGCCCTGAAAGCATTATGAACCGTGACGGTTTTTTCTAAATAATTTCATTGTGGCAAACTTTCAAATCTTAATCGTATATCATTATTCTACTGGAAACTTGTTATATAAAATATTACTTATTTGTCAACAATTGCTATGAAAACTTATAATATAGCATGGCCATCATGTTTTACGGACATTAACATTTACCACGAATAAGTATTTTATTTATTAGAGTCGTGTTTCATTTGATATCTGCGTCAAGATATCATGAAAAGACCATGACTTATTCTACTGAAATTCGTTGAAAGATCATGGGCGCTATAATACAGATGAAGATCGTGCTGTTTTTAAAGTAGTTAAATTTAGTGAACCACCATCATAAACAGAGGAATGATATTCATACTGATCTTATCTATTACGCAGACATGGAATATTACAGAAATTATCCACATATTATCATTCCACTTTAATGGATGAATCCGATCTGTCACCCAAGTATTTGACGGTATAATCAATTACGTCACATGTAGGCTGACATTATAATCATGATTGACAGAGAGTACTCCGTCATGGAGCTGGAGACGTCCGCCAAGCGTACAAAATCTATGTCTTTGGTAGATATTGCTATTTATTAAACATTCTGTTGGACAGTTTGAAATTAATTGACTTGGCGCTGTTGCTGCCATAGACAGCAAATGCACCAGTCAGATTAGTTTTAAAATATTCAGCAGCTTACATGTATAGTTACCTTGAAATTGGGATTTTGGGAATGTATGATTCGCAGTATAGAAATCGATCCAAACGCGCGCAAAATGTGGGGGGAGTTAGAAATGGATCCACCTATTCACGGGTTATGATATTGTAAAGGACGACCACCTGTGATGGGGTGGGGGCTGGCTATTTTCTATGATTCCCCCACCCCCCCCCCCCCCAATGTGAGTACTTGTGACTTTTGATATGCTATATATGGATATAAAAGCGTTGAAGTACATTTTGTTGCGATTTGTGTGATATCACCCCTTAAAATGGCTGGATTAACACTATTAAGACTGGTTATATTAATACAGTGTAAGGCTCTTTCGAGTCTGCTTTTTACTGCAAGCGATACTTGCAAACACCGTATATAGCTTCACCTTGCAGAAATAAGTAATTGAATGTTCACTTTGCAGATTAAAAGAAGTGTATTTTGATAAATTACCACTGGAATGACTGGCAAAATAGTATTGTCCTCGTAAACAAGTTGGCATTCCCTAAGACCACTGCAGAGTTAGCGCTCGGTCAGAATATTCAAATATTCGAATATTCATTCAAATAGACCAATATGAACGAATATTCATACAAATCGACCAATATGAACGATTATTCGTATAGCATACGAATATTAGAATATCTGTGACAAATTAGAAAATTGTCTTCAATTGGATTGAAAACACAATTTCTTTTTCAAAATGACTATGAAAATGTTGTTTGGTCCGATCAATGGATCAATTTCTAAGTCGGATATTGACCGTATTCGACTGGGCAAACACTGGGCATATTTTTTATCCGACTGGTATTTCCCGGAAAAATTAGAGTACGAAACAAGCCAGAGCCAAAACCGTGTGGCATGTTTCGTGAACTATGTCACGTGGTGAAAAATATGAAAACGCGGGACTTAGGGAGCTGAATTCTGCTATTATTCACCATTCACTATGACTGAAAACAGCACTGAAACGTATATTTTATTTTCAAGATTGTAAAATTTAGGCGATATCATGTTTCTGTCCCTTCCATACTGATATGGGGGTTTTTCATTCAACTGGTACTTTTAAAAATATCAAGTAGAATCTTTAGCGGCGTAGCTCTTACGCCGAGTCCGAATCTCGTCGCCTTCTACCACAGCTCAGCGTGTTCTACACATCGACTAGACTATTATTCTACAAGGACATTAAAGAAGACATTAAATTTGAAAATTATTTTAATATTCTCACAACAACAAACCTCATTACTCTATTTCATTTTAGGACACTAAACCATAAACTGACCATTGAAACCGGACGATGGACGAACAATGACAGACAAAACAGACTATGTACAACTTGTAACGAACTCGATGACGAAAATCATTTTCTTTAAAATGCAACAAATACAATGAATTAAGAGCAAAAGTGTATCACACTTTACTATATTGCAAGCGCAATTCCGAACAAAAGCTTCTAACAATGTGCAATGAACATGTGCTTAAAATGATATGTACGGTCTTTTTCCTTTTCACGGAAGCCCAAGCAAAATACTGATGGCTGGCGAGGAGGAAGTGCCCTCTAACCCTATCCCACCACCGAGAGAAATAAAGTAATTACCCCTCCCACCCCTCCTATACACTGAATACAACACCCACACCCGCCAACAACTGCTCAGTAGGAAGAAACAGGAAATGCATTCACCCAACAACATCTTAATTTTTGATTACTTGAATTTTGACTTTAATTTTTGCAACCGGTCTTGGAAGCACCTCCATTACAAGTGAATTGGCTCAAATATACCTAGGTGTGAGTGACCACCAGAACAAACTGAACGAACGAACGAATGTTATCTATATCTCTCAATAGGCCATAGGCCCTTGAGTGTACCAACCCAAATATCTATGTATGTGTATATGTAATAATTTGCAATTTAAATGACAATAATAATGTATGCTTTAACAATCCAACACACGATATATGAATACGACAGTGCCCCCTTGAGCCCATCACAGTCACCCGCCCCCTCCCCGCCCTTTCGCGATTAACTGGAGAAAATGCTCAATTCTCCGTCTATCACGTGTGCCAGAATTGTATATTATTGATAAATTAATTTAATAACTGTTGGGTATTCTGAAACTAATTTGACTTGTAAATATGTTCAATTCAATTTCTCTTTGTGCCTTTTTCAAGTGTACTGAGCTGTATGTCATTTATAAATCAACAATTTAATGACTTTCGAATATTTTGAAACTAATTTGCCTGAAAAATACTCAAGGTATCTTCTCTTTGTGCCATTTTCAAGTGTACGATCTGAATCACAATCTAATAGCCGTCGAATATTTCAAACTTTCTCCTTGCGCTATTTTCGACTGTACGAATTGCATTTTCTTGATAAAGTTATAATGAATATAAGTATGTATATAAAAATCTATCATCATAAAATATATTGTCAACTGTAACGCTTCATATGCCTATAGAATGCTTGAGTGTAATAAAGTGAACTTGAACTTGAACTGTACGCAAAACTTAGCAAGCAAGTGTCCTCATCTCTTCCCTTGGCGATAGCATTATTGAAGGAAATGCATCTCATATCTCGTCGCTTTTCCCAGACAAAACTCCGCCAAATGATGTGAATTGATTGACATATAATAATGAGTCATGAATTAATTGCGCAAATTAACCAGAAAGAACGTTTCCTTAACATACTTCTATTCTAGTTCTACGTACGAATAATGATGGCATTAATCTCGATATCATTATAGTATTTAATAAATCATAAGTGAGTTAATTAATTAATACATAGCCGCGTGTATAATGATTTGATTTTTGGTTTTAATGATTTATGGATGTGCGTGCGTGCGTGCGTGCGTACGTGTGTGCGCGCGTGCGTGAGTGCGTGCGTGCGTGCGTGCGTGCGTGCGTGTGTGTCTTGAGTGGGTGGATACGGCTCTCTATAATTACACCTAGCAAATAAAAAGATACGAGAGCTTATAAGTGTGACTGTCTGATTCAGGGACTTAGCGCGGATTTTCTCCTGGAGGCGACATATCCGACTGAACAACATAGTATTACGCAATGAGAAAAGAACTGCAAATACAGATTACCCTTTTACCGGCTCCATCTGGTCAATGAAATAAAAATATTTCCTTATTAAATGTTCATTTGCAGTTTAAGAGAAGACTATTTTTGATAATTACCACTGGAATGGCTGGCTCGGTAACCGAGCCAGTCATTCCAGTGGTGAATTTTCAAAAGAAGATTTATCCTGGAATGCAAATTGGCATTCCTCAAGACGAAAGCACAGGCGGGTTTTGGCAGTCTTCGTCATAACAGGGTTAATCTCAACTCGAGGGCCAGTTAATATCTAACAATATTCAGCGATTGTGAGAAGCAAACATTCATACCGTGTTTGGCACACAACTCGTGTTCATGAAACCGTCACCAATCAAGTCTACAGATTTCATGAGTTTAAGCCGGGAGGCATGGTGTAAGAGAAGGCTCGTTTAACTGGCCCTTATATCGGCAAACGGAGATCTTTTGGCGACACACTCCATCGATATCACTATTTATTCATTCTGAACGCTAGATGCATGGCAACATTAAACGAATGCGCATTTTTTTAAAAACTTTTTTGAAGAAAGTTGTTATTGTTTATCTATGGTGACTTAAGCTGACTTAACACATTAATGAAGAAATCTGGTTATGAAAATCAGAATATATCCGGATTGAATGGACAATTGCAGGCCAAGAAAAGATTATTTTTTATTATTTACCACTGGAACGGCTTGCTTGATCCGTTCATTGCAGTGGTCAATTTTTAAAAATAGTCTTCACTTGACCTTTAAATAGACAGTCCTAAAGGCTACTATCAAAGGTCAGTTTTGGCTGCTCCGCCATGCCAGGGTTAAACCAGATGCCTGACTAACAGAGACATTGATTGTCACAGGCAAAACGGTTAAAGCTACAAGATGGTTGTCTTACAATCAGGCGTCTTAAAGAACCACTATCATATAGCATCACGCAACATATCATATGACACCTTCCGTAGACATTGTCTAATGGTATTCAATGTAAGAATCCATTCTTAACTATGCCCCGCTTTTTTCTAGCTATTCCCCGCCAATGTCTAGCTATGCCCCGCCCATCTCTAGCTAAGCTCCGCTCACGCTTTGCGCTTGTAGGGATTGATTTATATACGTTGAACCCTGAATTTTCAGAAACACAATTTCAAGGTAACTATACAGGTAAGCTGTTGAATGTTTCGAAACAAATATGACAGCCACAGCGCCCAGTCAAATTAGTTTCAAAATATTCAACAGAATGTTTATTAAATAGAAAATCTATCAAAAACATATTCAGCAGGTCCATAGTTATTGCCCATCCAAATAACTGTTTGGTAGTTTGAGGCAGCCAGTCAGTTAAAACATGTTCATTTGAAATAGACAGAAATTTCCTTTTTTGAAAGCATTTTTAGATTTTCTCTGCCTCTCCTTTTGAACAATACCAAGAATGAGGTATTGGCCTCTCGAGACTATTCGTCCTTCATAAAAATAGTTCGTCTATGGCGTTTATTACGTGTATGTGTCCTTATTACATCATTACATTATTATATTATTACATCTCTGTGGTATTGGTTTTGCTAAACATTTGTGTATTCTATTAAATGTACGGATCCAATCTACCATTCACGTATCTGACTTCATACAAAAAATACGTCAGTTGTCAGCTGACGTCATGAGCAAATGGCGTAGGTCCGTCATGGATGTGGCAACTGTACGACAGTAGACGTCTGAATGGCCCATTTCAGTTTTAGCTATTCCCCGCCCATCTCTAGCTAAACTCCACCCACACCTCGCTCGTGTTGTGATCGACTAATTCATGAACTCCCTGACTATCAATTTGCGGAAAACTATACAGGAACAGGGTCCCGTCAAATTAGTTTCCAAATATTCAAGAGAATGTGTATTAAATGGTAAAGACATGCAATTCGTACAAAGTGTCGGACTATTAAGCGTTAAAGACGGACTAAATTGAGTCATAATTAATTATGAGGTCACCCATCGCACGGGGTGGGGGGGGGGGGGGGCACCGTGAACCAGGACGATAGACGGCGTCCTACACATCCCTTAGTTCATTATGACGTCATATGTCTTCAGAGGATGGATGGAGAAACTGGAAAGGCTCATTGTATATCTGGAATTTACATTCATTAAACTTTGTGTTCATATTTTGAAACTAACTTGAATCGGAGCTGTTGCTGCCCTAGCCAGCAATAGCTCCCAGTCAAATTAGCTTAAGTATGTTTAAAAGCTAACCTGTATAAATTAGAATTTTGTGAATTCAGGGTTCAGCGTGTTAAGATATATTCAAGTGCACAAGTTGGACGGAGCTTAGCTAGAAATGGGCGGGGCATAGCTAGAAATAACCTAGTAGCGGTATACGTATGTGGACGGACCATGCACTGCGTAGTTACGTCCTAGTCAATTGAACTACCGTGTTGATTTTCTCATGATTGCCCATTGATACATACTATCAACAATAACCTGCTTATGTGAAAGCGTGGCAAGACTTGGAGATGCATAACCCTACAACTTGGCCCGTGTTGAGTTAGCGTCACTGTATTCGACTAACTTTTTCTTGCAGTGCAAACAATGTTTCACATCTGTTTTATTCCGGTTGAAACTGCTAATAGGGATATTCATTGATCAATGGAGGAATCTAGTTTACCTATGCCCCCACCCTCTCTAGCTGTGCTCCACCCACGCTTCGCCCGTGATGGGATCGATCGATCCCTGAACACACTGACTATCAATTTCCAAAATAAAAAAAGATATAATCACCCTTAGATATCACGTATGCTCCACTTAGTAACAATTACCCACATAATATTCACCATTATCAAACACTGAGGTAATGCGTGTGCAGAGTTGAGTGTTTGGTTTGTAAATACATTAGCCCCCCCCCCACCCACTCCAACCACCGACCACAACCCCAACCCTCATATGACAATACAATATCTAAAAGGTATTATAATGTGTTAATATTTGAGCAACAATCAAGGCATTTTATCGGGAGTACACTAGTATTAGTATTACATTAGGCATTAGCTTTCACCGACTAACCCCACACCGTCTTGCCAATAACATAGCTTTTTTATTTGAGTAAATTGGCGAGGTGCACTTTGGCAGTGTTATTCAAATACGAACTTGAGGTCTCCTGTATCATGGGATCTATCTGTTTGTTCATGCTGTGCTGTTCCTGAGCTCATATTGTGCTATATTTAGCTATTTAAACAGAATGTAATATAGTCTTTATAGAGACGTACTTTAACTTTAACACTTTGAACGTAAAAGGCCAGAAACACCAAAGTCCTTTACAATTTCATAATTATTATGCTGAGTATTCTGAAACCATTTGCATTGTCAAATTTATTCCGAAATACTCACCAGCTTACCTGAGTAGTTAATATTGCTTAGTTGTGCCCTTATTGTCCCCCCCCCCATCTCCTCTGATAGCGCAACAAACACGTCTCCGTATAATACAATGTACAATGGCAGTCTGGGATATAAGGGCTCATATGAAGCACCTAAGAACTCGAGCACATATAGATCTGTTTGAGAAGAATATCAGCATTAAGTATTCCAATACAGACATGTCCGAGCAATGCTACTCAAGATAAGACACATTCTGTTGAAAATTATTGAAAATAACTTATTTGCCTTAGAGATGACGCCAAGCTTAGCGGACTAGTAAGCGGTGTACGCGCTTGATTTCATGTCTGCAGTCGGCAATGTTTCCTCGTTGTAGGATCACCCCACGTGTTGACCTCTTGTTTCGTCATCACATAATTGACCTCTTTTGTCATCGTGATCAGGGTGGCCTCTTGATGTGTCACTCATCGTATTGACCTCTCAGTTCAGCATCATCTATTGTGACTGCATCACCCATTTCCTCGTGTAACTGGCTCGGCCATGTTGGCCTTGTAAGTCCTTGACCCTTGAATTACCAGAATCTCAATTACAGCGCAACTATACAGGTGAGTTGTTGAGCATTTAAAACTAATTTGACGTGAACCTCCTGCTGCCACTTGCAGCAACAACTTCCAGTCAACGTAGGTCAGCTTAGTCGCAAAGTATTCAACATATTATTTATTAATTTGTAAATGAATTCGAACTTTCATGTTCAAATGATTTATATAACGTTTCATGGGTATTAATCTCATCTATCATCGCATAAGACACATTACAGATAGAGACATTCATTCATAGCTATGCTCCGCTCATTTCTAGCTAAACTCCGCCCACGTTTTGCGCGTGTCGGAATCGAGCGAACCCTGCATTCCCAGAATCCCAAAATCAAGGGTAACTTTACAGGTAAACTTTTGAATGTTATGAAACTAATTTAACTGGGTGCGGTTGCTGCCTACAGCAAATTCTCAACAGAATGTTCATAAATAATAAATCCACCAAAGACACATAATTCGTACAGTGGACGGACTATTTCGACTTCACGATGAAGCTGTCATTTATGAATGTGACATCAGCCTACATGTAAGATCCATCCATTCAAGAAATCGGTCTAATAAAAACTTTCACGCACAAGGAGCCACACATAGTTTGATGGGTGTGTTATGAGTGGGTAAACAGTTGTTATATTGCGATACCAATGATTAGAGGCGTGTATGCGGAAACAAAACATAAGGCAGACACAGTGCCCTGATAATACTTTATTGCTAAGTGAGGTTGTGGACACGACCCTGTCATGTCACGCTGATATAGATCAAGTTACTGATTTTATAATGGGTTTCTCGCCTATATATGTCCAAGATAAGTCGCTAGAAGTTATTGACGTAGAAATTATGATGATCCCAGGGGCTTCTTTGATATTGTATTGTCAAGCTGCCAAGTCTATAAGATTAGTTTCTGCAAGATTTCTATAGAACTGTCTGACAGAGTTCCACTGATCTCATTAACAATGGTGTCTATCGACAGTATTATTCACTATTCATTATGCTGGTTGAGGGAGTGTAGATGTTGATACTTATCGTGCCAAATACCGTTATCATATTCAACAGCAACATTTCTGATCAGCGCTGCACTAACAGACCTTTCCAGTTTAACTATTCCCCGCCCATCTCAATCCAAGCACCACCCACATCATATCCGTGTTGGAATCGATCGATCTTTGACCTATCAAGTTCCAGAAAACTATACATGTAAGCTGTTGAATATTTCGAGACTAATTTGACTGGGTGCTGTTGCTGCCTATTAGTGTCAAAATATTCGACAGAATGTTTATTAAATAGTAAAGACATACAATTCGTACAACGTGTCGAACTATTTATAGTTAAAGAAGGGCTATATCGAGGCATTCATGACGTTAATCCTACATGTCACGTACTTGATTATGCCGTCACATGGCGTCATATGACCGACGGATAAACTTGGAAAGGTTCATTGCTATGTAAACCTATTTTATTCTAACATATCCGCAATGTGATCGGGAACAAGGCCTTACAACTTAGAGTTGCCCTTTCCCTACAAAGTTATTATACGCAGCGAGCATATAATTATGAATGGACATTATTGACCAATTTTACTTAAATAAATTAATCGGTGAGAAAGAGAGAGAGAGAGAGGGGGTGCGAGGGGGAGATAGAGAGTGAGAGAGAGCGAGAGGGCGAGGGAAAGAGAGTGGGAGAGGGAGAGAGAGAGAGTAGAGAGCGCATGTGTGAGTTGGAGAGAGAGAGAGGAGGGAGAGAGAGAGAGTAGAGTAGAGAGCGCATGCTAAAAGCATGATGAAAGAACGTAAAGAGAGAGAGAGGGAGGGAGGGAAGGAGGGAAGGAGGAGGGGAGAGAGAGATAGATAGAGAGCGAGAGAGAGAGAGAGAGGGGGAGAGAGAGAGAGAGAGAGACAGAGAGAGAAAGGGAGAGAGAAAGAGAGAAAGAGAGAGAGAGAGTAGAGTAGAGTAGAGTAGAGTAGAGTAGAGTAGAGTAGAGTAGAGAGCGCATGCTAAAAGCATGATGAAAGAATGTAGATAGAGAGAGAGAGAGAGAGAGAGAGAGAGAGAGAGAGAGAGAGAGAGAGAGAGAGAGAGATAGAGAGAGAGAGAGAGAGAGAGAGAGAGAGAGATGGAGAGAGAGAGCGAGAGAGAGAAAGAGATAGAGAGAGAGAGAGAGAGAGAGAAAGAGCCAGGGAGGGAGGGAAGGAGGAGGGGAGAGAGAGAAGGGAAGGAGGGAGGAACCGAGTGTGTAATGCAGTATACAGATTGGGACAAATGAAAAGGTACAGCTCCTTCAAATTACAAGTAAATATTAACGGTATAACAATGAAATTCGCCACTGGAATAACTGTCTGGATTATTCATTGAAACCCATTACATATAGATTAATGTGATGCATGTTATGCTGCAAAAAATAGCTCGATCCTTTTAGGGTAAAACGTTTAATATTCAAAACCTTATTAATATGCCTGTCTTGAAATCGAGATTTCAGAGTAGAAAGAGTTGATTCAGTGATTGCTTATTTTCAACATTGACCTCCACAACATGACCGACGTGGTACCGTTCATCTGTTTGTATTGTTACTGTACTTATTATTGCGTCGCCACAAATTTAGTAGCATATGTGGTGTGTAATGTGGTTACACTTGCGTCAAAGACCATTCTGACATTAGTGGTTACATAATGTGCGTGATTTTAAGTTATCTAGTCCTATGACGACCCAATACTGATTAAGATCAGTAACCACTGATTAAGATCAGTAACCATTGGGTTCCAAGTAGGTCTATATGATGATATTGTTTCGCCATATTCCTATCTCTATTCATAAATAACGGATTCATCTTGAGTACCATGTGTGCAATGGTTTCAAACGGATAGGATGTAGCGGCATGAGCTGCAGAAGAGCAATATGAAAGTAAGAGAAAAGAAAGCCGAATTGTACAATGGACGCACTATATTGCTGATAACGTCCCGACGTTTAATTACTATTTATTTACTTGTATGAATATTTGTAAAATTATATGAAATAGATGTTTAAGTAGGTCTGCCCTGTTATTTATTATCCACTACATCATGGATGGATGGATTCGATCTGTCACTCGCATATCTGACATCATAATGAAATACGTAGGTCGTTGATAGGCAACAACATCCCACAGTCAAATTAGTTCCAAAATATTGAAACAACAGCTACATAACAGCTTATTTATATTCTGTGAAGTCAGTTTTCCAAATTTCAAATCGATTCCAGCACGAATAAGAAAGCTGAGCAGAGCTTAGTTTCAAATGAAAGGGGCAGTATCGGCCCAGCTTCGGCCCAATACGCTGCATTACATGGTTCATAGCTAGACATCAATCCATCTATTCGCTAACATTAACGTCATCTTCGCTAACAGTGGATCAACAATGGTTCATTAGGCATATGTCCCTTCATTAGTCGAGTCAATGTTAATAAGAGATAGAGACATGTCACGGTGGACCCTGACTAATGTTTGATCAAGTCAAGCGCAAACAGACCGTTTCTGCGTGAGACGCAGCATTCTGACAAGGCATACTCGTTGTGTACGCCGTACGACATCTGGGCGACTATAACATGACAGACAATTAACCTGAAGCCAGGGAAATCTAACCGTAATTGTCTCTTTATACAAATGTATTGCTAGCAATGTGGAATTAGCAAAAGTTCCGGGGAAACGTGACGTATATACGTCGGAAAATAAACCAAGTGTTAATTTAGAAGAATGGGGCAAATGTCTTGGGAATGCAAATGAAGTTGATTAAGCGCTAATCAAATTTGTCCTAATGCAATTAACTAAATACGACGCCAGCACGATCTGCTATGTCCACCCTGCATATACTCCACAGCGAGTGTTAACATTGACGCTGATCTGATAAACGCTGCAATGTCCATCCATACAGAGAGTATATATCTTCGCCGCGTTTGCTTGCTTAGCGTCAATGTTTCTTTGATTAAAGCCTGTGTCCATCATGTTAGTCAGGTAATAATGACAGCAGCACTCAAGCATAGGGATTCAACATTAGTGTGTCAACCACATTTCACACATAAAAGATCCTGATCCCGATAAAGGGTATTACTTTGCGAAACCTTGTCAGAATCTATAGATTTTTTAGCAATAACCACCCACCCACCCACCAACCCACCCACCCACCACCACCACCACCACCACCACCACCACCACCACCACCACCACACACCCCTGCCCCAACCACGACCCCACTCACACATACACCCTCCTCACACCCACCCACACACACACCACACCACACGCACCCACACACGCACGCATGCACTGACGCACGCACACACACACGTGTATGTGTGTGTGTGTGTGTGTGTGTGTGTGTGTGTGTGTGCGGTCGGGCAAACGGGTGTGTGGGCCTACTGGCGGAAGGACGGGCTGACTGGAGTGACTGTGTGCGTGCAGGCATGCGGGCTGCGACTTGCTGGGAGGTGGACAGGAAGGTGGGCGGGCAGCCGAGTGGGCGGGCAACCAGTTTGGTGGGTGGATGTATGAGTGTGCGTGTTAATGTACGGATTGGTGTGCATACGTGCATTTTCGTGCGTTTAATGTGTGCGTGCATGCGTGTACGTGGGTGGACGGGTGGGCGGACGACGGGTGGGCGAGTTGACGGTGCGCGCGTGCGTACGTACGTGCGTGCGTGCGTGTGAGTGTGTGTGGGTGCGTGTATGCGGGTGGAAGAGAGAGCGAGGGGCGAGAGAGCGGCCGAGCAGAATGGTGAGTGAACGAGGGTGTGAGTAAGTAGGAGTGTGAACGAGCGAATGGGAGTATCAGCGATAGGCAAGTCAACGAAGGGATGGATGGATAGACCACGGATATGTTGGTGGGACGCATGGAAGGGTACGGGGTGGGTGAGTTGGGTGAGGAGTGTGGGTGGTGGTGGGGTGAGGGGCCGATGGACGGACGTAAGAACGGATGGACGGATAAAAGTATAAGAGAAAGGAGAGCCTGTAAATGGGTAAATGTGTTGGATATTCGTATACCGGTATATAGGCCTGCTATTATCTCCACGCTCTTGTTGGCACATATGTGGTCTATTGACTTTGTATTTCTGTTGCTTTCTGAGTAGAGATTTATCACAATTTCATGTGTCGATTATCGTCATTAAAAAAAATAACGGAAATGACAATGATTCTGATTATTCAGAAGAAAAGCATGTGCCAATCGAACACCTCATTAGTAACAATCCAATCAATTCTCGCTAAATTTAAGCACAATCGGCCTGCCTAGAAGGGATCACTGACCTTCAAACAATTAATCCAAATCAGCGTTAAACAAGGACATATTTGGGTGATAAGTCTCAACTAATACCCAGGATTTACTCCGATAATGGATCGGCATTCAACTGCGAGAGCTTAGTAATTGTAATATTTCATTTGAAAGCTACATGGATCTATCATCTCTAATTGTCCCGTCAGAATCAGTCTTCGGTAATAATTGTCTGACCACGGTAGATTTATGATGTATGTGAGATTAAGGGCTATGCCATACAATGCATTACGGCAGGCGCGACAATAATGTAATAATAGTACTTTGGAAGTTTCAGAGAGTATTTAGTTTTAGACATGAAATGTATACATCTATCATCTTTATGTATCGTAAGACAATTCAACATCGCATCATTGAGCTGGGGTTATGAGGGAATAAACGTAAATTACAGGGATCTATGATGACATATTACTCTCGAGTAAGGAATAGGTAGGATGAAGACGTGATTATATTTTATGTTGTCACCCGGTGTTAATATAAACGAGGGACACGCGAATCTAGTTTCTCGGTCAATTATATGACGGCAGAATCAACTACGCGACGTCTAGGCTGATGTCGTAATCAATTACGTCATGAATGACGCGATGTAGTCCGTCACGAATGCGTAATAGTCCGACAAGTTGTACAAATTGTCTTTACTAATTAATAAACATTATGTTGAATATTTTGAAACTATTTTGACTGGGCGCTGTTGCTTGGCAGCAACAGCATCCAGTCAAATTAGATTCGAAAATATTCAACAGCTTACTTGTACAGTTTCTGGAAATTGAGATTCAATGAGTGCAGGGAAATATCGATTCCAACACGGGCGAAGCGTGGGTGAAGCTTAGCCAGAGACGGGCGTGACATAGTTCAAACTGAATTCATCCATTTCCAAGTGTTTCACGAAGCGAATACGTTCTACGGGGATAATCAGCGTGATATAGGTTAGACAGAGGCGGATAGCAAAATGTATGCGATTTAATACGAGCGTCTTAAACACGTTACGATTCGACAAAATTCGGAGACACCAGATCGTACACTTCCTACGTCAACGACATCATAACGTCATAGCGTCACTTCAATCTAAGTAGAAACGAAACAAGAACTAACTAAAACAGGTCGATGGCTGAGAGTAATAGGATATATTATAAACTCATGAATTATTACATACAATGACACAGCGGTGAATGATGTCATATTTCCTTACGTAAAGCTTTTTTAATCAATAGAATCTAAATTGCAATACATAATATACCCCACCTCACCCCCACCCGCACCCGCCCGGAGACCAAAATGAAGATTTGAAAAAGGAACAGGTGCCATGTCGAGATCTAGACATTGCGAAAATGGCATACCACACATCTTGTATTGTCGTGGGGTCGCTCAATAAATTCAGGATCCTTTGTATGGCACTGATGGTCAGTGTTATCGATCAATGTCTTACTGACAAGGCACGGTCACAAGTCATTATTTGGAGCATCCGATAAATAGCATGAATCGCCGCCAGCAAAATCTAGCGAATCTTATCATCATAGTGCCAAGCAAAATCTGGAGATATGATAAGGGAAACGGCCACGTGAATTCGATAATTGAGAAACGAGACAGCCACTGACTGATAATGTCCTGACGTTCTACAGTATCTAATCGATTGCTAGACGCATCGTTCGTATTCTCTCCACATAAACTGTTTTGAAATGGGCCCAGAGAACACGTACTAAATAAAATCATTTGTCTATCTGAGCACCAGCTTTTTCCAGACCTAATTTTCCTGAACCTCGATATGTCAATATAACCTAATCTTAACCCTTTAATACTCATATCAGCCAGAAATGCCTTCTGCAGTGGTATTGAGTAATGTCCATTTGCAGACCGAGGGAAGACTATTGCTTTTTAATTTATCACTGTAATGACTCGCTCGCCAACCGACCCAGTCATTCTTGCCGTAAATTAAAAAAAAATAGTCTTCTCTTGGTCTTCAAATGGACATTTTCTATGAGAAAATTTAAATTTTCTTTTAACAAATTCGAGGGTTAAAGGGTTAATGATGATTGCAAAGAGGTCGTGTTCTTGAGAGCGATGCCTTAATGAAGAGGCATGCAGCGACATCAAGCGAGCAGGAAATAAGTCTAATGACTCAGTGTCACGTCTCACACGGAATGGAGCGATCAGATCTGTCACTCGAATATCTGACGTCTTATGCAATATACTTTACATATTAGCTGGCGTAGCTAACAATCAAATGATGTAGGGCACTCTGCGAAAGGATCAAATGCCTGACAATAACCATTTGAATTGTTTGTATTTCTTGAATACTTTGAAGCTTACCCATATTATTACAATGTTTCTCGAAATTCTGGGCTTAACCCTTCTTGTGTCAACTTAACCCTTTAAACTTCAAGCCGTCTAGTCCAAATCAACCCAAATCAGCTATGTAGTGGTCTTGAGGCATGTCTATTTGCAGGTCCAGAGAACAGTATTTTTAAATATTTACCACCGGAATGACTGGCTCGGTAACCCAGCCAGTCATTCCAGTGGTAAGTTTTCAAAAATACTCTTCTCTTGGCCCTGAAATAGATACTCGCTAAGCAAAACGTAGAATTTTCTTTAACGTTACCCTTTTGATGGTCAAGCCGGTCAAAATGTCAGCGGTAAATTTATAAAAAATATTCTTCTAAAATTAAAATTCCTTGAAAAATGTCGATCATTTAAACGATTAATTGATATAAGAGGTATTTTGAGCGCTTTGGGGTGCTGTTAACACACGAGGGGTTAAGTTGTTAAGATCGACTCAAACACCAGTACAAAGTATGCGGGGCTAAGCTCGGAATCAGCTAAAACAGACGGGCCATCGTTAACAATGGACCCCTCTGTTAGGCTAAAACCTCAATACCCGCCTGGAATAATCGGCCTGTTGCCCTATGTTTCAACTCTGGAACATGCGCATCACATACCTTTGATCACAAAAACCTATTACTGACGTATGAAAGTATTTTCTTTTCATAATACAACCGCGTCATATTATTCCAGTTTATCTGAGGCAACGTGTTATGATTAGTTTAACTGGTAAAGCGCTCTTGCGCAATCTCAACCTGGCTTCTTCGCGTTCCACAACCAATAACGTCACGTAATAATCGTTTATATGTCAATATTTGCATATGTGAATGGTTAGTCTCAAACTGATGCTACGCCTATAATCTTTTATGTGATTCTGAATGAATAATCTCACCCGTCATTAAGAACACGGGGGATCGTCTTTTTGTCAATAACCTATTATTATCCATATATAAGTTACAATTTTTGTGGATGTCTTACTTAGATAGTATTTCATTAGGCAATATCACTAATTACCAGTATGGTGCTTGATTTCATTTAAGCATAGCAATTATTTTATACAGACAGTTATATGCCAACGTCTATTAATGGTGAGCTATGTGCGACCTGCTTGTTAACCCATTAGCCCTCGAATTTGTTCCAAGAAATTTAGTTTCTCATAGAAAATGCCAATTTGCAGACCAAGAGAAGACTATTTTTGAAATTTTTCCATTGGAATGACTGACTCGATTATCGAACCAGTCATTCCATCGATAAATTTTCAAAAATAGTCTTCTCTTGGTCTGAAAATGGGCATCTTTCAAAACTATTCAAAAGCCGTTTTTGGCTGATATAAGTGTTAAACGGTTAATGGAGATTTGTGTTTTAATTATTCACCCCACCCTACCAACCCAGCCCACCCACCCATCACAAGACTGGTAGATCTTCTAGAGATATATTTGAAAGTGCTAAGTGGATTCAATACACGATAAACCAGACGGACATTGAACCATGATGAGCCACTTCCTAATATAACATCGGGTCTATTGATAGAATCGTTGCTCCGATTATTTAGACATAAACTGGACGCTGATTTGCTTCGTTCTGTCAAAGGATGGCGCAGACGTGAAATAATATGTGAGCTCCGGAACCATGCTTGTCTGCATTGATTGGTATTGCGCTTGCCGTCGATGACATGATGAATAGGTATAATGATATATAACTTGATCAAGGCAGCAGGAAGTGTGCCAAATAAGACTCAGCGTATATTCAAAGACATAATTAACGGCTACGTTGAAACATTCTGAATATGTAGCCAGAATTGTCGTCCTTTTATACGATCCATTTTCTGATAATTATCGACCACAATATCTTATTAATGGGTGAAAGATCTTTCTTTTCATAGAATAGCTGCTTTACATTGGCTATCCAAGTTAAGATGGTGTGCTTGTAAGTTTTACAGGTAAAGCGATGCCATATATAGTCCGGTTGGCCATATCATCCCGTGAGATTCGTCTGCCAAATTTCGCTTCTATGTTTAAGTGGCATCTCTATGGTCTCACTAGAGAGAAAGAAAAGAGGTGGCAATTTTACTTTTTTAGATTTAAGGTTTTTATGAGGTCATTTGAGGTCATTGTTGTGACCCCAAAATTCCTCAAAATATAGTCATGCTGCATATCAAATAAAAGCTTACAAGGTCTAGTATAGCAACCGACTAATAGAATATGAGATACAGACCTCTTTCAGTGAATGCATATAGAATGAGACATTTGCCATCGTAAAAATTTACTCTATAGTCAAGTGAACCATAGGTTTAACACAGGCTTCCATGAGATTACCTATTCGGTACTAATAATCTATGTGTATATCATCTCCAATTTTATTTTAAAAAGAAACAGATGCTGAGTTCTGCGACCTGGTCCACATCTGTTTTGCCGCTCCCAACGCTTTAGCAAATTACATAGTAGGTATAGTGGTCTCGATACCGTGTACCGATTGAGACGGGTACCATATGGACCTTTCCGGTTTTAGCCATGGCCCGCCCATCTCTAGCTACACTCCACACACATTTCACCGTGTTGGGCTTGATCGATCCCCCCGAATACCGCAACTATCAATTTCCTGAAATTCTACAGGTAAGCTGTTGAATATTTTGTAACTAATTTGACCGGGTGTTGTTGCTGCCTAGGCAGCAACCGCGCCCAGTCAAATTAGTTTCAAAATATTCAACAGAATATTTATTAAATAGTAAAGAGTTACAGCTCTTACAACAACGCATAGTCCGTCTTTAAATACGCATTCGTGCCGTACTTATCGACATCATCCATAATGTCATAATGACGTCATTTATTATGATGTCATTCTCCGCGCCAAGTAGTTGATTATGACGTCATATGATGGAACGGTATTTTTATCCGACATCCAATCTCGTTGGATATTTGCTGTTAAAGCATTCAAACGCGATGTGGAGTATTATATAATCAACCTGTTTGCATGATACCTTATAATGTATGAACACCTCTGGTGAATCGCCACCAGGTCCACTGGGTAAACAATGCCAGAACTTACGCAGTGCTCGTCACCGGCGTAATGAAGACTGTGCCAAAGCGTTCAAAGATTTATTTACACACTTTTCTGATAGGATTAATGAGAAAATGATAAATAGCCAGTACGGGGAATTAGGCATATTTCTTATGAGCCCCGTACGGCAAGTATGGTGCCTGCTACATCTCAATTCGCACATGTAGGCAAGGTGACTGGGAGGAATATCTAGCAGCAGCCGATCAGATCGTTTCCCATTATCTGGAATTAATTATCCACGATTTATGCACTACAGCTGTGCAAATGTATGAGATGGAGATAAAATGTGCAGAAAGGCGGACCGCATTCAAAGGTGATGAATTCTGTACCAAAAGGACGGCCATGTAGTTCGTGTCGACCAGTCATATAGATCAAAGAATTAAAGAACGTAAGCTGTTTATGGCGTATTACGGGAATAACTCAAAATGAATCGGCCTTGAATCAGTTCGTTCTTACAGTTCCAGAGATAACTCATATTGTCAAAGCGTTTCAGAACCGCTACTCGTCTTACTCTAGCCCATGCCAAAACGAACATTACCTGCTATCAGGACCCATAGTTACACAATATGCCAACAATTCTGTGATGTTGTACCAGATGATACTAAGGATGCAATTTAAACAGAGACAACAAAAGACAGTTTCAGTATGAGGAATTTTTAAATACCAGATTAATGGAAACCTCTTCTATGTCACTTTAGGATCCAATCAAGAGATAGAAAATCAAGACGCACAGTATATACTTGAGAAAAACAAGCACGTGTGTTGTTAACAAGCTTAAAGAACTCCTTGAAGATTGCCAGTTACTCGGCAGGTTTATAGTTATTCAGCAGTCACGACCCCAGTTATTGGCTAAAATAGGAGACACAAAGTTATATAAATAGCAAACGCCTCGTCAGACATTGCCTTTCTGTACAACGACATGGCAGACAAACGGAACAAGGTACGAAAATTAGCAACTATCATCCTGTCAGCTGTATTCAGCTAATAATCGCAAATTTCGCTTTCTCTAAGATGGCGTCACGATGATCACTTGCCCGCGTAGTTAATTAAAGTTTGGATTTATTCGGGAGGAGTAAATGGATTGCCAACTATTGCGTTATAAAATTGTTAATATTTAACCGGTTAGTTAAACTTTGTAATATATAAATGCAGGGAAGTGAATATAGTACCAGTATATAGCAATATTTTCACCGGAGTTCATTGTTGGCAGAAATCCTTCAACTAAATATTGTCTTTGATTAAATAACGCATAATAATCTCACATTCCACCTGACACAGCAACTCTTTCCTGCGATGGCAGCGGCGAAAATATAAACAAGACGAGATATGTTATGTTGTTGATAAAAGAGCACACACTGTTCAACCTATAACTTCATAAGCCATGATACAATCATCCTGTGCAATGTTTCTATGAAACTCCTCCAGTCACACATTGACAAAAATCCATTTAACTGAATAGCTCGCGAAGAGGCCGATGAGTCACTTCAAACAGAGTGAAAGGGGACTTGCCGTCATCAATTCAACATCAACCTTCAATAACAAACCCAGCGTTTTTAATGACCATGACTTAGCAACACATAGGAAGCTGCCCACCATCCCAATACTGCTTCATATGATTGATGCATCATCACAAAGTAGTTCGGTTAGCGACATATCTCTGATAACGCAGCTTACTGGGCCGATGCCTGACCGATACCGTGCCGATACTGTCAGTATTGACCCGTATCGGCCCAGCATCGGCCCAGCATCGGCCCAGTACGCTGCGTTATCAGGGATATATGTGGTACCAGACACTGATATATGTGTCGTACTGATGGATCTTGTTGGAACTCAGAAAATACCAGGACATCTAAAACTATTAACTGGCAAAGGAAAGTTTTTTGTAGAACTCTAGTTGGACGAGAGATGCAAAACACTTCGACAAGCAAAGTCCAGAGGACTTATTGGCCATCACAATGCCTCTGGTACAGACTGGATGGGAAAGTCTTCAACGTTTCCAAACGGACAGGGATAGTGGAGATTTTTTCTCTTAAACCTGACAAAGATATAGTTAACGATCTCTTCAGGATCGAAAACCTTGAATGCTTCCACCCACAACAGCTACATTAAAATAGCCACGATAAAATCACATATACAGAGGGCTAATTTTAACTTCACAAAGGACACATCTTCCTATGAGAAAACCCCTTCATGGTGGACCTATGTCTTTTAATTTTGACGTCCGCTAATACGTGACGTATTTTGATTATGACCTTAGATACGTGAGTGACAGATCAAATCTGTCCATTCGGCAATCGAGAATTCAAACAACCGCTGACTGATGGTGCCCCTACTTCTCGCCGCATTGAATCGATTACCAGGCACATTACTCCGGTTTTCTCAACATAATCTGCTATCTGGCAAGGACCGAGAGGACACGTATGCAAATACATTGTTTGGATACTGGCGATTCCATCCTGACCTAAATTATTTGACCTTGTTTAGCGGGAAAACGTGATCTTAATGGACTTTACAAGGGGTCAATAAACGCACTTTGTTCTTGTGGTCGATTGTGCAATAAAGAGGTGTGTAACAAGACTGCTGCCACAGCAAATGTGCCAAGTGACTCCCGATGCCACCCCTCGCATGAAAATCAGCATAACGATATGTGAGCACGTAGATGGAATCCCAAGCTTTGTGCTCTCTTTGTTCTGCGCTAACGGCCGTGCGCCTTATCACATATACCATCGATCACATGCATATTATTTAAGTAATTCTTTATTCTAGTCATAACAAGAGAGAATAATTCGCTGCCATTGGTGATTTTGTAGCATCTAATATGTTATAGTTCCAAAGCAAAAAGATCCATCCATGTCTCTCCTCGCTTGATTAACAACATATGGACAGGGCACTGTTGGTAACTTTTTAGGACCCCTACAAGCAAAAATTGGTGTCATTGTTATCGCAATCAAAACTATCTTCCCAGACGTGATATGCAATAATTTCTCTCCGTGTCTCTCAAAATGTGAATAAATACATTTTTCGCGCCCTTATTTTTTGTCGACAGGCTGCATGTACACGACATACAGAAGCTGATTAAGGCAAGAGCTAACGGGGCTACAGCCCTTGGGGCCCACGAAATAGTGTGACACCCCCCCCCGCCCATCACCACCACCACCCACCCCTCCCCCCCCACCCCTCCACCCCACCCATCCAGCACCCCATCAAGAGAAATTATCACATTTTACTCATTTAACCGTGTAATCCCAGTAGCTTACTTTTATAGTAATGATATATGTAAGCTGTTGAATATTTGTAACCAGTTTGGCTTGAAGCTGGTCCTGCATTAGGAAGCACCAGCTTTCAGTCAAATTAATTTTAAAATATTCAACATCATTTTGACATCAGTAGCAGAAGCAGCAGCAGCAGCAGCAGCAACAGCAGCAGCAGCAGCAGCATCAGTAGTAGTAGTAGTAGTAGTAGTAGTAGTAGTAGTAGTAGTAGTAGTAGTAGTAGTAGTAGTAGTAGTAGTAGTAGTAGTAGTAGTAGTAACAGCAACAGCAGCAGCCATTCTCCACTTGACCCACCGGACAGGGGGGGGGGGGGGGGGGGGGGGGCACCAAAAATAATTATCTCAGTGCCGTATTGACGAAGAGTGACTAAGGTACGCGCCCACTTAACTGCGTGTGCCTAATTAGAAGACCCGACTCCATCGTACTCGCGTAGGGTAGATGAATACAGACATATGTGGTTTTTTGGACTTACGCCATATTTACTCTTTTTTTTTAGTGCTTAAGTAGCTTCGTAAATACGGTTCCTGGACCCCAAATGTGCTTAATCTGGCTTTGCTGACATGACCCAGCAACAATATGGAATATTGGATCTTAAGCCAATAATAACATAAACAAACCACCAAACATTGTGTCTCCCAGTACATGATTAAATTCTCTGGTGTTCCATTCCACATCTATAGATGTACGCTCGCTTTAATAGGAATAAGTTTATTCTTGAGCCGACGTAATACTACGGAGGGGGACTGGGAATACGGGACATTGCTCTTAGTTAATATATGTTTAAGTAGGCTTCGTAATGGCTGTAGTGGATTAAATAGACATCTATTCGATAACTTCCTCTCTGACTCTGCCAGCTGCACCTGCGGCCATCCTGATGAATCTGTTAAACATTAACCTTTTTTACTGTCCACTTTTTAATGAGCAAAGAACCACCTTTGAAAATGAGCTTGCCTCCAACCAAATCTCCTCAACAACCCTAACCACTCAGCAACTTCTTGTACAGTATCTGTATCGAACCATTGTTAGCTAAGATGCGCTCAAATAACGGACTGAGGGGGGTGGCCCTGCCTGATATCTCTGGTGAAAGGGTTATGCTGATGATATAACTACCTTGTGTACATGTAATGATGATTTTATTAAATTGCGAGATTTGATACATGTGTATGAGTCTGCTTCCAACGCGAAAATTAACCACTCAAAGTCAGAAGGCTCTTGGGTTGGTTCCTGGAAAGGGCGTATTGATGAGCCTTTGGGGTTAAAATGGAATAGCAATGGATTAAAGATTCTCGATATTTATATTGGCAATTCTTTGGATTTTTGCAAACAAAATTCGGAAAATCTTGAAAATGAAATCAGCACAAAACTTCTTAACTGGCTCCCGTTATCAAAAGCTCTATCGTTTAGAGGTAGGATTACTATTACTAATCTGCTTGCTGCTTCTAAGCTTTGGCATAGGTTAGCTGTTATCGATGTCCCTGGTAATATTTTTAATGCTATTCAAAAACTGTTAATTAACTTCATCTGGTCTGGAAAGCACTGGCCTCCCAAAGAGTTACTGTTTCTGCCTTTAGACAAAGGTGGGCAAGGACTCGTGCATTTAGAATCTCGGATACGGACATTCCGTATTCAGTATGCACGCTCCTTTATGAACTATTTCGCTTTTCATCCGTGTTTCAGTTTTAGCAGCAACTTTCTCAAACAGATACATAATCTAAATTACGATTATCAGATTTTCTCTATTCAATTGGATGTACAGGTGATTCGTAATATACCTATCTTTTATACGAGTGTGCTCAATTCTTGGGGGTTTTTCAATGTTATGAGAACATCGCATCCAAGCTGTAAAATCGATGTTTTAAATGAACCACTGTTTTTTAATCCTTTGATCAAGAATATCTCCACTGGATTTACTTTTTGCTACGAAGATTTTATAAGTGCGAATGCCACCATTCTAGCTGATAGTTTATTAAATGATAAACAAATTGCACTGGAAGACTTACTCCTTAAAATTGGCAACAGGTCTCGACGATTGCTTCAAATAAACTTGAACACTCTATCGGATAGCATACCCAATGAATGGTTTGAACTATTAGATCGACCTATTGACATTCCCAGGTCAGTATACAATTATGAATTATCATACAATATTAATGATGACTCGGTTTTACTCGGCTCTTTGCAAGAAGGAACTGTACAAGATGTCTTTATTAAAATGTTACTCAATGATTTCACATAATACCAAAAGTAACATATGGAGAGATCTACTTTCTCTAAATATTGATTTTACAGATAATTGTCTCTGTTTTTATGAATATTCGTGTACATACTACGAAGGAGATTTATCATGGAAGGTTTTCCATGGGGCACTCAACACTGGTGTGTTTCTATATAAGGCCGGATATTGTATTAATGATAAATGTGTTTACTGTGGCGATCGTGAAGATTTAGCACATCTTTTTATAACATGTTCACGTCTCCAACCACTTTTGTGTGCTGTTAGACGAGCAGTTCTATTTTTAACACTGGCTGATGAATTTAAGCCTGAGAATTATGTCAAAGGCTTTCCATGCCCCCATTCTTCGTCTAAATCTGCACGTAAAATTAAACATCGTATATGCAATTGGATCATGGCGAACGCTAAAATGGCTACCTATGTAACGCGGCAGCGTCTAATGGATGGCAATGGTCAGACGGACGCCCTTCGAGAATGTATTTCTCGAATGCGAGCTCGTGTGACTATTGAATTTAAATACCTCCAGCAAAATGGGTCACTAGAAAACTTAGAAAATTTGTGGGCAATTGACCACTTCGTCTGTAGTACTGAAGACGGTATTTTAACATTTAATGGTATTTAGTTATACCTTTCAGTATTATTTTGTCCACTTTTCATCATTTTACATTTGGATGATGACTGATGATTTTGATGACTGATTCCCATTGATTTTTTTATACGGATTGGATTGTTGTTTTTACAAAATTGACGTAGATCTGTGATATATTGGCATATTTGTTATTCTTCATAAATACAAGGTTTATTTAAATGATACTCAGACTGATTCAGGAATATATTTATATTGTCTATGACGTGTTTTTTAAAATAATTTATAAGTGATGTATTAAATTAAAGCGGTTTTATGAATCCAAAATAAAGTACATGAAAAGTCTTCTTCTTCTTCTTCTTCTTCTTCTTCTTCTTATTATTATTATTATTATTATTATTAATGTTATTGCTGTTATTACTGTTGTGACAGTTGGCAATATTATAATTCGCCTCGTGATTTATTTAATGTAATATATCTCTATGTAAGTGGGAGACACGCTTATAAGACATGTCTTGTTGTGCTCCCACATAGACTAAAAAATAAACCTTGTTTAAATCAATAAGTTTATTCAGGTGGTTGCAACATGCACGTGTGCATTAAATGTAGCACCCTCCGTGACCATGGAACACCTTTGGATCCATTGCAAGAATGAAAGCTGAGCTTTATCCGCCATATAAAGACCCGCTTTGTGTATATAATTGAATATTGGTATGCATTGGTATGGTTACGAAAGCGGCCTCTGTAGTATCAGAGAAAAATAATCTTGATCACAGCCCTCTTCAATTACCCATAGACAGCAAAAATTCCCAATCAGATAGATTACAGTGTTCAATCGAATACTTATTAAGTTCTGAAATCTGAAAGTCTTCTTTTACCTACACTTTCTGCATGCATACGTTGGATGTATGTATGTTGCAATAAATGTGCAATGCATTTCATATGATAACCATTCTAATTACAGATTCCATCATTTTTAATAGAACTCAACAAACATAGTATAAATGTCATGTTATGTGTACACGCACGCATTGCTTAACCCTCTACCCCTCGAATTTGTTCAGGAAAATTTTAATTTTCATACAGAAAATGTCAATTTGCAGACCAAGAGAAGACTATTCTTGAAATTTTACCACTGGAATGACTGGCTCGGTTACCGAGCCAGTCATTCCAGTGGTAAATTTTCAAAAATAGTCTTCTCTTGGTCTGCAAATGGACATTTCTCAAGATCACTGCAGAAGTCGTTTTTTGATGGATATGAGTGCTAATGGGTTAAAATGACATGGCCATGTGTAGTATATAGCATATGCATTATAAATACGTTGCCATAACTAAATACTTATAGATGCATTTATCTCTATAATCCTATATAGCCATATAATCTGGATGAAATAATGAAAAACAGAAAACGATCTATCCGTCAGAAGTGCGGTTGCTTGCATAGTTAAGCGAACAGTTAGTATGTTGATATGATTGCTTTATAATGGAGGGATCCGTTCAGTCACTCACTTATCGGAAGTCATAATCAACACATCGCTGTTTATCTGATGTCACAATCAAGATTGTGTAGGTTTGTCACGAAAATGGCCAATGTCCGTCACGACAGTGTCTAATTTGACAATCTTTCGTGAATTCCATTATCTTGAATATTTTGAAACTAATTTGACTTGGAAGTGTTGCTGCCTATGGGAGCAACATCTCCAAGTCAAATTAATTTCAAAATAGTCAACAGCTTACTCGCATATGTATCTGGAAATTCAGTGCCCGCTGTGTTAAAGTTGACTCAAAGACAAAGTGGGCGGAGCTTAGCTAGAGATGGGCGTGACATGCTAGAAACTGGTCAGTCTATTTATCAGGAAAGTACAAGACCATTATTAGGTAACATGACGTCACACATTTGCCATAATGTTCAAGCACAGCGGAAGTAGCAAACAACACTATCAATATGGTATGTTATGTTACAACAAACTCCCTGAATCACGATTAGTTTCCCGGAGGCTCGGTCCGTGCTCCTCTGATCTGGCATCACCACTCCCCCCCACCCCCATCCCTTACCTCCCCACCCCATGCCAACCACACCCAACCACACCACCGCCACCACCACTACCACCCGCCCAAACGCCCTATGCGATTGGTGCGGTGATCACTCTTACGGATCAATGCTACACAAACAAGATGAAGCCTGGACAGTCTGATAATGCTGGTCCGTGTCGTCAAAATCAAGAGAATCCTATCGTCCTGAGTGCCAAGCCAAATTTCGAGATATGATAGAAGACCAGTCGACATGAATTCATTCGATAAAAGACAGACGCTGACTAATGCTGTCCCTACTATAAGTGGCATCCAATCAATCTCTAGTCTCACTGCTCGGGGTATACCAGCGTGAACTGGACATTGCCAACTCTAATAGTCGTCCTGCCAAAGAGCGAGAGCGAACACGCACGGAATGAACCTCTCTGTGTATGGGGAGCTGCATCGCCTTCCATTCACATGCGTGCTGGCCTTTGTTTTGTCAAAACAACTTGATCTTAACTCTTTCATAAGGAAGCCGGCCAAACCCGGCCTCCGAGGTGGACTTGAGGAATGTCCATTTGCAGGCCAAGAGAAGACTATCTTTAAAGTTTTATCACCAGTAACCGAGCCAGTGGGAAATTTAGAGAAATCTTCTTTTGACCTGTAAATGGGCATTCAATGAGGAAATATTTAGATTTTATTGACCAAATTTGATGATCAGGAGTTAATGGAGCTGATACAGAGGGCGATGAATGTGTATTGGAAGTTGATGCCGTCATGAAGAGGCATGGAACGAGATGAAGACAACAGGAAATGAGACAAATGACTTTGAGTGGCGGAGTGTCTCGGACATAACTAGCTTAGAACCACCATACGTTATCATTTGGAAGTATTTAGGCCCTACCTTTTGTTTTCTATCCTCTGTAGCTGACCACACCACCAATCACAAGCAGATTCAGGATTAATTGTAGTACATCATATTGCTCTGTATGCTTCTTACTGCTTAGATAACGCATTTATAGCTCTTTATATGTAGAATGTTATGGCCATGGTATATTATTACGTAAATAAATGATCCCAAAGGATGTCCACGTCAAATTAACCACACATACTTAGCAAGATGACAATTGGAATTGAGCTTAAAATTAGATCTAAATAAACGAGTCTATGTAGCGCATAGATTGCAGCTGTAGAATGTTGCTACTACTACTACCAGTAGCGTAGCCGGGGTGGGGTGCGGCGCTAAATCATGTCCGTAACGCATACTGGTTTCTGGACGTCCCAACTCCCAAGCCACCTTTAACAAGTTAATCTACATTGAAACTTAGAACTATTTGAATTTACACGTTGTTAATGTCTTCCTGTCATGCTTGTTCGTCGCTATGTTGAGACTTTTTGTTTTAATTACGCTACATCAAGACAAAGGATAGTAGAATACGCGCTACTTTCTCGGAAGAATAAAATAATTGGCGACGCTGGGATGCTAGTTTCTCTTTATTAAAGAAATTTAAGCAGATTCCGACGCCTAATTGGTATGCGGGGTGGCGCCTTCTTAGTCCTCGCTCAAGTGAGGTGGCGCCTTTTTATACCTCGCTCCCCCTGACGTGAAAACCTGGCCACGCCACTGACTACTACAGCCGCAGAATAGAGTAATCATACGTGTATCACATAAGGTATTATTTTTCATTTTCACGTCGATTCTTGTCACTTTATAAGCGGTTTACATTATATTATTATGACTGTGGCATTGCACTACTGAGTCGAAGAGTACAAATGCGAAAAATATCAGGATTAAAGCAACAGTTTCAGATTTGTAGTAACTATGTTTTCTTGATCCTTAAATTTGGTCAAGAATTCAAAATGTAAATAGTTGCTCACTGCCTGTCAATTTGCAGCTATGAAAACACTGTTTTTGAAGATTTACCAATGGAATGACTGATTAATTTCAAAAATAGTATTCTGTTAATCTGCAAAGGGGCGTAGAGAGAGCGGTTTTGGCAGGCTTCGCCATGAAAGTCTTAAAATCTTTGAGTATTATTACATTTTAGTCTGAATAAAATAACGCTACCGACCAGCAGTGTATGTCATTGCTGGTAGGCAACGGCAGGAATTCTAATATGTTGTTTGTGGCGTATGCGCCAATATCGCGTGAAACTAGGCGCGATAACCATTTGAAAATAAAATGATACTTAGTGGTTTAATGTTATGAATGTTTTAATCAGACCTATAGATATTCTGTTCTATGCACACATATATCTATACTAGGTGTGGCTTGCAGTGGCGTGCACCACAACCACCACCACCCTCATATGACTTGGATTTAGCACCTCCTCCCACCCCACCCCCATCTCCTCGCTATAGGGGTGGTGGGAATTTGGGGAAACTACAAGCCTGGAGAGTAGATATATAAGGCCGGGAAATCTTTGAAAATTAAACTCTAAGAAGCCAATTCAGACAGCTTTTCTACTACATTTGTCAAATAATGGGTGTGTGCAGGGGTTGTTTCCGGCGCCTTTGTTTGCAGGGCAATGTGGGGTAGAGGGGATTTATTTCTCCTATAGATTGATGTGGATACAAAGTGCATCTTCTCCCCCTACTGTGGGCAACCTTCAGGATAGATGATAGGCTATGCTTGAACTTGTGCTCACGACCATTCTGTGATGGTGTAATTGTGCATGTAAATCTGTCCACTATATTACGTACAAAAAAGAGTGTCCTAATTTTCAGAATGTCAGACCGAATAATTATTCATGTTTCGCATTGATTAAAAAATACCATCTGCACGTGGATGCGTCATGAGGATACACTTTTTTCACTGATGATTCATGTATCCGTTTCGTAGTATATCTCTCAGCAGATGTTCTAATAAGCACACCCACGTGACCTTCTAGTCGAGGTCTGGCTTATTTATGCACAGCATAATTCTTATCCTATGAAAGTAAGTGCTTTCCTCTAAAGAATCCGTAAACAGTTCTATCATTGAAACCGTTAACTGAATCACTAATTCAGTTATAAAGTTCAGCCAGAGATATTCATGAAATCGACCACGAACCACCAACTATGGGGCATATGTTTGCCAATTCGTCGTTTATGTTATCAATACGGCCCGGTATTGGCCCAGTACCGGCCCAGTAACATGCGTAATGAACATGAGCTTACATTACCGTGTATAAATTAATTAGATTGTTT
Source organism: Chaetoderma sp. LZ-2023a (assembly GCA_034401795.1). Lineage (NCBI taxonomy): Eukaryota > Metazoa > Mollusca > Caudofoveata > Chaetodermatida > Chaetodermatidae > Chaetoderma > Chaetoderma sp. LZ-2023a. The sequence goes on from CM067360.1 coordinate 53,306,272, forward strand.
CCAAAACAAAACAGAAACAGGTTAGTCAGCACAATTTTGAACACGCTGTAAGAAATGTTATGTTGAATATTTTGAATATAATTGAACTGGAAGACATAGCAATGTTTTTCAAGCAAAACTTTTAAGAGTATGCCTATATTTTATTTTGTTTTGAAAACATTTATTCCTTATTCCTGAGCCGTACTATAACATGCCGTAGATAGCACCCGCAATGTACGTGGGGGAAATAGCTTAATTAACACGCGATGTTAATTGGTTAATTAATTAATATAGTAATTAACTAACAGCTAATCAATACTCATGTCACGTGGCCATGTCGGATTTCACACGGTACCATCAGCATATAATTTGAATCTTGCACCAATGCAACAGTTTATGAGAGCAGCATACATAAGGCAGATTTACCATAGCTGAATAATTGGCAAAGACACCGCTATAATATGCTATCACGCATAGCGAAATGATTAGCTTATAGCTTCCACATTGCATTATTGAACCTAATGTTATTGTTGAGCGCTGGCTGGCTGGTCAAACAAATGCATCGCGTATTTCGAGTTTTCAACACAATATTGCTCTCAGCATCGTGGACACTCGAGCTGCTGCACAGTAATAAGGTTATGTTGTTATAAGCTGATGCTTGCCTAGCTAAGGTATGGAAAGCGTTTTCTTAACTTGAACGAACCCTAGTCATGCACTAAATTAGACAGCGTCAGCTTTTTATTTGCTCGGCAGCCCCATTTTCAAAACAGGCACTGATCTTTCTTCCACAACTCCTACGTCGTAAAAGAGGCAGTATGTGTTTACTGATACTTTGTCCCTCCCTCCTTCCATCCCTCCTTCCTTCCCCCTCCCTCCCTCCATCGTTCCTCAGTCCATCCACAAATCCATCCATCCATCCATCCATCCATCCATCCATCCATCCATCCATCCATCCATCCATCCATCCATCCATCCATCCATCCATCCATCCACTCACCCACCAGCCCAACCACCCATCCATCCATCTATCCATCCACCCATAACCAGCCCAACCAGCCCAACTACACAACCAACCATCCACCAATCCAACCACCAACCTAACGACCCATTCATCCATCTCTCCATCCACCCATCCAGCCATCCATTGAGTCTTTCAATGTGTACCTTTGTCCATCTATTCACTTGTTTGTTATTCTGTATCGGGATGCCTCTCAATGCATACATTCTATTCTCTAGATCGCTCCACCGCACAACCAATCAATATATTAGCGTACACCACGTGAATTGATTACTTCCCAAAAGCAAGTTTTCTAGATGCTATCCTCCATGGTAATGAGTGTCATCTGCAATCTGTTCTGTTGTTTGAACTTAATGACTGTATTGGTATTGACTCTGACACTAATCACAGTGTGCGCTTATCTTGTGCATGGTATATATACACCCATAACATTAACCTTAATGATGTCCGTGTGTGTTCGTGTCAATACTTGTTTGTCAACAACTTTGCTGTTAATTATCTTCATCCTAAAATCGTCACTCTTCAATTCTCCAGTCTTGCGTTCAATAGCGAAAACATTTCAAAACGTTTTGCTAACTATGCAAACGATTGACAATCTGCTGTTTTCGCATTAATTACATGATATAATATACAAACCGAGAAAAGACGATTTTCCACATGCAGAGCGCTCTGGAACGTTTTCCCTATTGAACGCAAGGTTGATTGCGTGAATAATTGTAGGCGATTAGATAGTTGTCTATTCTTATCTGGTCAAAGTAATCTCTAGAAATTATTTACGCAATCAGGAGAATTTGAGATGCATCATCTCTTTCACAACGTCAAATATGCAATTACATTTACGATTTTACACCTTATGTCAGGAAGAAAATCTAGTAGATTTATCGTTTCCTAATGTGTGTAAGCCATATCGATCCATAAACTTACATCATTCCGTCAGACTCGGTTGAGTATCACAGTAAAGCCTGTTCTGAGCGACCACATTATGGAGGACGAGTAACGGAGGAATCCGATCTTTCACTCAGGGATCTGACGTCATAATTATATAGGGCCTACGCCCTTTGGTAGCTGACGTTACAATCAACGTGGCGTAAATGGTAAATCCGTCACAACTTCGAAAAGTGTCACGAATGTGTAAGAACTCTAGCTTATGTCTTTGATTAATTTGAAATCTAATAAACTTTATGTTGAGCAATGTGAAACTAATTTGACTGGGAGCTGGTGCTGCCTATGGCAGCAACAGCTCCCAGTCAAATTACTTTTAAAATATTCAACATCTTCCCAGTATAGTTACCATGTCATTTAAGATTCTGGAAATTCCCGTTTCTAACTTCAAGAAATTCTAAGATGAAAATTGATTCTAACAGACGTACGAAGTTAGTGAAAATTAGTTAGAAATGGGGTGGGGGCATAGATAGCAATCGGTCCTCTATTGGTCACAGTAGACATGCAATTTGTTACCACCGGTGAGTTGTTATATGACTCCTTGTGACAGGATATGCTGGTTCTTTAAAGCTCGTGATCCTTGGACGGCCTATGTTAAAGAACCACCAACACTTGGGTCCATATGGGTGGTGCTTGGCAGTGTGGTCTCGTGATCAATTATGACTGTAATCAACCTTGGTAAGGCAGTGTACTGGGTCAGTCCAGAACCCAAAAACGGCGGTATTTGGCCTGGTATTGGCTCACTACCAGCCAAGGAAACTGCGGTAGCATTGGCCTATGGCGGCATAGCATGACAGTGATATATTTGGCATTAAACACCGGGAAATATAAGCCAAGTGCTCGATATGAGTTAGACGGCCATAGCAATATAATAATCATACTTTGGTCCAATTAGTTCACTGTTATAGAAACCGGCTTAATCATTATTTATGGGAAACGAATTTATCATCGCATTAGGGGAGGGTGGGGAGAGGTGGGACATTATTTGAGGGATGGCGCTTTGACCATGACTGTATCCAACATATTACCAGGAGCCAATTTCTATAATTATTCAAACATACCTTGGGGGAAAGCTTACATGTTACGCTAGACAGACACGTTGAGTCACGGCTAGATTTCTGTCTGTTGGTATTCTTATACACTAAGAATTTTGGGGAGAAGTGGAGCTACCGAAATGAGGCAATAGAATCAACTGAATGATAATTGTTTGTATAACAATTGAACCCTTGTCAGTGTTAAAGCAATTTAGAAACAGTAGCAAATATCCACTATGCATTTTATATAGGTGGTACAGAAGACTGGGGAGAACTGTGACTTGGGAGAAATGGGACACGTAGAGTGGGACACTATGTCCCAGTTCTCCCCATGTGGGGTTGCCATGTAAAATGGTGACTGCCGTGACACAGTCATTGGGCATTGATAACAATTATTTATGAATTTATCACATATATCTTGCAGTTTTAAATGGTGAGATTATTTCTTTTTTTCCGTAAAATTAGTTATTAAAATGTGAATTATACATAGAGGTCAAAATGATCTTTTGAGGGCTCAAATTCAGATTATACTTACAGTAAAGAAAGCAGAAATCTGCCATTTCCCACAATATAGAGATGGCATATTATATCAGGGATCTCATTGGTCAAAGGGCTAAGCCATAGTTGAAAGTGTTCCACTTCTCCCTTGTCCCAAGTCTCCCCACCCTCCCCTACTGATCATTCGAGTCAGTGGGTGGGCAATGTTGTCAATATGATACTGGTATAGGAATGATCACCGAGTACTCTGATAACGCAGGTTACTGGGTAGATACTGGGCCAATACCTGGCCAAGGTGTCCCTATATTCGCCCACTACCGGCCCAGTAATCCGCATTGTCATGGCATATGCTAGCTCCATTGGCTCAATTCTCACGTCCACGTCCTCTTATGAACCAATATATACCGTCTACATTATCAATGTGACATTCATATTCGGCGCATATACCAATTCACCTTTCCAGAGTATCCATCTATCATCTGACCTCGTATGACGTCAGAATCAGCTCAGCGCGTGTATGATGACGTCACGATCATTAGGTCACAAAGGTTTCCATTGACTGTCATTAAATCTCAAATACTCCAACACGTTGTATGAATTGTATGTCTCTGTAATCCTTTGCTAGTTGTTTTTTTAATTGATAGTCATGGTGTTCAGAGATCGATCGATCCCAACACGAGCGACGTGTGGGTGGAGCTTAGCTAGAGATGGACGGGGCATAGCTAAAACCGGAAAGGTCCGTTAGATATGTGTTTAGGCATAATAGTTTTGAACTAGGTGGTACTTCGTGAATATGCGAGCATATCTAAATTAAGCTAATCAAGATGGTAAATAGATAATCGATGGAAATCGATTCAAACGTAACTGATATCATAGGTTCAAATGCGGTTCTCCTACAGTTCTTGCATGGTGCAAACCGCTGATATACCATTATAATCCATAGCATGGTCACTGCATTATAAACTCTAGCAGTTCCATTCTCTTCGCTTCCGCTAATGCTTTACTTCCGAATCGTCGCACCCCGTTCATAAACACTCATAAATCACATCATATAATAATTTCCCCTTATCTCGCGATAACCTGCTTAATAAATTCAGTTTCCTACAGGCCCTACATTTGATGTTGTTGGCACTGTCGCCCTTGCCCCTGCTATTAGAGTGGCGAACAAGCTTACGGATCAATGCTGAACAAACAAGACGTAGCCAGAAGTCATAATTTGGACCGTCTGATAATGCGAGTCATTGGCGGCAAAATCAAGGAATCTTATCGTCCAGAGTGCCAAACTAAATTTGGCAATGTGATAAGGAAAGAGCTAAATGAATTCGATAAGCGAGAGTCCAGACAGCCGATGACTGATGTTGGCCCTACTTTAAGTAGCACCGAATCGAGTATAAGACTCATTGCTCCCAATATCTCAGCAGAAACAGCGTCTTGCTAGCTGTAGGTTATTATGGCAACGGTCTGGCGAACATGTTAGGTTTGTTTGCGTATAGGAGATGTATTCCTTTCCTTGTCTACGTTCATCCACGTTTGGTTTGGCATAAAAGCATTTTATCCAAAGTTCTTCACTTCGCTATAGCTTAATGATCAAACATGTAACACGATTAAGACAGCAGAAATGATACGTTAATGATTTCCAATGTTGCGTCGCGCGCAGAATCTAGCTGAAACTGCTTGGACGCGGACTTTATTACTATCAATTTTCCTTTTCTCACATATCGTTATCAGAAGCATATTACTGACTAGTGAAAATATTGTCTTTTCTTAATACGACCGCGCCATATTTTGCCAGTTCCATTGTGCGATCCTAGACATAATATCATGGTAAATTGTAAGGTCACACAAACTCAACCTTGGACGCGATAGCCAGTGAGAACTGACAATGGTGTGTGCTAATCGTTTGTCTAAATATTTGCATAGGGCCTAAATGTGAGAGAGTAGTCTCAGACAGATACAACGTTTGTGGTATGCTCTGTGGATCTATATCCATATTATTTGATATATAAGATATACATATTTTTTAAATATCCGGGTCGACTTCCCGTAATACTGCGATATGGGACTAGCAACAGTTAAAAAATTAGCAATGGAGGGATCGTATATGCCACTCGAGTTGTTGAGGGTACTATCAAAAACGCTACATGTTATCCAAAATGACGTAACTCCGTCATGATAATTAAAACGTCCGTCGCGAAGGTGTACGCGGTGTATTTTGTTGATAAATTGCTAATTTAATAAACACTCTGTTACATATTTTGAGATTAATTTGGCTCTGGAGCTGTTGCTCCTTGAAATTTAGATTCAAGTCAATTCCAGCACGCAGTAAAAGTGAGATAGAAATCGACGAGACATCAGTCGACATGGATCTCAATTTGCTATATTTGGAGACAAAAGATGTGTGCTTCTGTCCTCCTCAAGTGTCATTCATGTTGTGTGTTTTCGTTGAAGCCATGGTATGCTCTGCTCAAATTATTACACTTATGACGTAGATATAAGTTCGTCACGAACGCTTACATTCACTGGACATATTACATATACCACCTTTGGCCAACGATAAATTTAGCAATTTCTATAATAGGCTTACTTTTCATATAATCAAGGCTTTATATCCGCTTACCTCTCTGAAACCTGAATTCCCAGAATAGCAATTTAAAGTTACTAAGCAATAAAGGTATTGAATTCGTTGACAGGAAGCTGTTGCTGCCATACAGTAACAGCTCTCAGTCAAATTTGCTTCAAAATATTCAAAATAATAATTCTAGCATTGTAGATGGTTTTCGCATTGGGATGATTTTGTTCTTTCGTTTCAATGAGTTAAAATTAATAGTACGGAACTAGTTAAACATGGAGATGATGAATGGCAGGTTATTTCAACATACCAAACATAAATGAATCTTTTCTATGGCGACGCGTAACGATTATTTGTTGTAATATCTGTAAATATTAAGATGGCCCAAAGGAACTCGCTGTGCTTAACACAAGAATGCATAGACATATATGGATCGCCAGATAATGCATTTAACATCAATTTTGTTTTTCTGATGTCATAGATGACGTCATGAATAAATTTACATGCATTAACCCCTCTTGTGTCAACTTGTGGTTTATAATGGTAAAACCGGCCAATACTTCATCTGTAGTTGTCTTGAGGACTGTCTATTTGCAGGCTAATAGAATACCATTTGTGAAAATTTACCACTGAAATGACTGGCTTTAATCGTCAATCCGGTCAGAAAACCCCTCTTAAAAACGCTTTTCCTAAATTCCAGTTATAAACTTACAAAAAAAACCGGCTTCTCTTGGCCAGCAAATGGTCATTTACTGAGAAAAAATTTAATTTGCTTGAAAACTCTTGACAAATTAAAAGCTTAATTGATAAAAAGTCGCCTTTTGGGCGCTTTGAGGCCCGGATGACACACGAGGGGTTAATAACAGGCCAACAGTATAGATAATGAAAGTTTTCAAAATAATACGCGAGGTAAGATACAGGTCATCTGTTAAGATTGATGTCATTAGATTCATAAGTTAGAAGAATATACATAGAGTAGCAATATCATCAATCATAATTATGACAAAATCACCTATGACATGTGCCACTGTTCAGCTACGCAACAAAGTCTGCATGCTGGCACAATCTACGCATTTAGTTGAAACGTTTCAGATGCCAGCACGTTTTGAGCCGTTATTACATGTAAAACACGAGGTCCCATTTCATATCACTGTTGTCAACCGAGTCGAAAATTATCACTTTGCACGAGATTTAACGAGTGCAATCTGATTATTTTCGCCGAGGGCGATAATAGTGATATGAAGTGGGGCTGAGTTTGAGATTCTGTTTATCATATAAACTGATATTTCTACAAATTTTCCATTAAAGTTGATCCCTGAAATCCTTTTGAGGGCACCATTTTGTTCTGTTAGTTTCCATCGCTGTGACGCCTCACATGCGAATAGTTCTGACTAATGCGCCACAAAAAATAATAACCAATCTAAACATCGTTATTTCGACATTGAAATTACTTTTAATCTAACTTTGAAAATTGGTGCGTCTATCATGCAAAGTTGCAAACTGTTCATAACTAGGCAGCAATTTTAAAATCAACAACATAAAATATCCTGTACACATCCATATATACTGCCACGTTTGCATTTTTACTGTCGTCAGTTTTAGTGAAAACGCGCTGTGTCGCTGTCGCTTATCTTAAAGAACGCAACTATTTCTTACGCGTTATCTAACCAATGAAAACATTTCGTTGTATATTACACGAGTGTTCGTATCGAGCAATATTAAACGGACTGAAAGCCGTGATTATATGATAAAGCTGTACATTTGCATTTTTTACCAGGAACAAGGACATTATTTCGACCTACGATAGGTTTCCTCAGCTTTAACACATGACGTTTATACAATTTTTCCTGACTATTTGGAGCATGATCTTTTGTCTCTTCACTTGTAGCCTTTCAACTTGTATAATGTATAAACTCATTTATTCATAACGTTATCTATATGACATCCCAAATAAAATATCGATGCGAAATGAACTGTCTGGATATATTACCAATGTATGCCTTTTGTAGCTGAAATATAATAGTTCCTTAAGACACATTGTTTACTATTGCGAAACTCCGCTGCTCCACTACAGTTCAGAAGATAACTTGGCATGTTTCCAAAACAAAATAAAACTGTTTATAATACTCATCAAATTTGATAGTTGCTTTAGGTCATAACCTTCTGAGAATTCAGACTGGGCCTGGTTAGCCTAGATATCTTACCCCGTCGAACTGGCATACGCACTTCATGCCACATACTAATGAATGTTTGAGTACACATAGGCAGGCGTCAGAAACCATTATTCTTGTTGAAATACAAGAAACGTGGTGATGTCTGAAAGCTGCTGATTATTCTAGGTTAATTTGACAGAGCAAGACGACCCCGCGAAGCGATTCGACTCTCTCTCTCTCTCTCTCTCTCTCTCTCTCTCTCTCTCTCTCTCTCTCTCTCTCTCTCTCTCTCTCTCTCTCCAT
>CM067360.1:53317267-53319767 GCA_034401795.1 Chaetoderma sp. LZ-2023a
GACCATAAACCCATCACTATGACCATTAACCCATCACTATGACGATAAACCCATCACTGTGACCATAAACCCATCACTATGACCATAAACCCATCACTATAACCATAAACCCATCACTATGACCATAAACCCATCACTGTGACCATAAACCCATCACTATAACCATAAACCCATCACTATGACCATTAACCCATCACTATGACCATAAACCCATCACTATGACCATAAACTCATCACTATGACCAGAAACCCATAACTATGACCAGAAACCCATCACTATGACCATAAACTCATCACTATGACCATAAACCCATCACTATGGCGATAAGCCATCACTGTGACCATAAACCCATCACTATGACAATAAACCCATCACTGTGACCATAAACTCATCACTGTGACCATAAACCCATCACTATGACCAGAAACGATTCACTATGACCAGAAACCTATCACTATGACCAGAAACCCATCACTATGACCAGAAACCCATCACTATGACCAGAAACACATCACCATGACCAGAAACCCATCACTATGACCAGAAACCCATCACTATGACCACAAACCCATCACTATGACCACAAACCCATCACTATGACCAGAAAACCATCACTATGACCAGAAACCCATCACTAAGACTAGAAACCCATCACTATGACCAGGAACCATCACTATGACCATAGACCCATCACTATGACCATAGACCCATCACGATGACCATAGACCCATCACTGTGGCAATAGACCCATCACTATGGCCATAGACCCATCACCATGGCCATAGACCCATGACTATGACCATAGACCATCACTATGGCCATAGACCCATCACTATGGCCATAGACCCATCACTATGGCCATAGACCCATCACTATGGCCATAAACTCATCACTATGGCCATAAACCCATTACGATGGCCATAAATCCATCACTATGGCCACAAACCCATCACTATGGCCATAGACCCAGACCATTTTCTTATATATATATATATATATATATATATATATATATATATATATATATATATATATATATATATATATATATATATATATATATATATATATATATATATATATATATATATATATTTATATTTATAACTGTCAATCAAATGGTGAGTCCAGTTTCTAAGTCCATCATATGCCGTCATAATCCACTACGTGACATGTAGGATGACGTCATAATCAATTACGTCGTGAATGACTCAATTTGGTCAATCTTAATAGTCCGTCAGGGTGTACGAATTATATGTCTTACTATTTACCAAGCATGTTGTTCAATATTTTGAAACTAATTTGACTGGGCGCTGTTGCTGCCATAGGCAACGACGTCACCCTGTCGAATTAGTTTCAAATATTTAACAACTTACCTCGATAGTTTTCTGGAAATTGAGATTCAGAGAGTGCAGGGATCCATCGATTCCAACAGTGGGCAACGTGTGGGTGGAGCTTAGCTAGCGATGGGCGGGGTATAGCTAAGACTGGATTGCGCCACTATGATTGTTGTCTTTACAGATAAGTCGGCAATCCGTTGATGCAAATCACGTGTGATAGACCGCAATTTTATTTGCATTAGCCATTATATAGTATTATTCCCAATGTTTATTTATTGGACAGAAGAATTAACGCAAACTATATTGGTAAACAAACTAATCATTCTTCTGGTCTATTGGTTTATTTTTTTATTAAATTGTTATTTAATTATACATATTCTCTGTTTTTTATAGGAAGAACGAGAACAAATAATGGTAACAAGCGTGTGGATATTGCACGTGAGTATCTGTAACAAACTTACACATACTCAATCTAGTCTAGATCTTCGCTATCTCGGCCTAAATTGGGTGTAAATTAGTTGGTTGAAATGGAAAAATGGTATTCGAAGGTCCTTTAGTCTTTAAATGGTGACAATTATACTCAATAAAATCAAATGTTTAGCTTTATTAATGTTCCATTTTCAGGTCAGGAGAAGACTTTTTTTTTTTAATGTACCACTGGAATAACTAGATCGATAATATCGATAACAGCGCCAATGATTTGAGTATTAGATATTAAAAAATAGTCTTCTCTTGGCTGGAAAATAGGCAGATCATCAGACCCCTGCACAATGGGACTTGTCGATCTAATGTGATTTAGCGTAACCTTAGATTGTTCAATGTGCGTGTAAAGCCCTGAGGTGAAATTATGACCGCAGTTCGGGAAATATTATTAAATGAAAATTATTTTTGTGGAGGAAAAGATGACACATGCTTTTGCAACTCGTGAATGTTTCAAAACATCTAGTATGCAAATACCCTTCCCTATACCTCAACCCAATACATAGCTTTTTGCCTTCCACATTTTGTAAAAGGCATGTGTATGAGCATATGTTAATGCAGATTGCTGGGCGGTACTAGTCAAACAGCAGGCCGTATGGTCCCGCATTGACCCAGTACCGGCCCAGTAAACTGCGTTATCATGGATAAATCACCTTTGCTATCACTTTTATCTGGTCAG
>CM067360.1:53322267-53364767 GCA_034401795.1 Chaetoderma sp. LZ-2023a
TCGATATACCCCTCCCACACACCAACTCCCTAACCCCATACCTGCCAACGTCAATCCCACCACACCCCTCCTTCACACACACGCACAATATCACGACCGCCGCCACCACGACCACCATCACCTCAACGTCCACCAGCACCACCACCACGACCACCTCCACCACCACCACCACCAGCACCACCACCGCCACCACCGCCGCTGCCGCCACCACCACCATCACCACCACCACCACCACCACCACCACCACCACCACCACCACCAGCATCGCCACACGCACAATACCACGACCGCCGCCACCACGACCACCATCACCTCAACGTCCACCAGCACCACCACCACGACCACCTCCACCACCACCACCACCACCACCACCACCACCACCACCACCACAACCACCACCGCCGCTGCCGCCACCACCACCATCACCACCACCACCACCACCACCACCACCACCACCACCACCAGCATCGTCACACGCACATGCGCACGCATACAACGCAGATGCATGCGCATGCGCGCGCACACACACGCGCGCACGCACGCACATACGCACGCACGCACGCACGCACGCACGCACGCACGCACGCACGCACGCACGCACGCACGCACGCACGCACGCACGCACGCACGCACGCACAAACACACATGGTATGGGCCCAGTGTTGCATGGTGACGACCCCACTAATGGCCGAGTGATAGCTCTGTGATGCACGATGGTGGCCATATTAAGGGTCCATGTATACACCTGTGCAAAAGTTAAGCACCACCCTATTTTTACGCACATGCGAGGGTATATTCATGTGCTATGAAGAAAGCAATAGCATAAACATTTATGTACCCATCCATCTTAGTGCAAGAGGTAATAATGCAACTAGAGGAATGCTGATTATGATGGTGGGGAAACACTGTATGTTTTTGTTTGAACTTGAAAACGAGGCCTGAATATGGTTACGTTGACACAACTGACAACTATTGCCCTACAGTTGACACACGTGGCTAGATTGTCATTAATGGTGTCTGAAAACGAAGTTTAACATCTGTGCACGAGTTTGAGACTGTCATTATTAATACCGGATATATCCACCTTGTGCCTGGATGACGGCCTGGACACGACGTCTCATGCTGGTCACCAACCGACTGATACGCCATTGTGGTATTCGTTGCCATTCAAGATGGAGTGCGTCTGTTAATTCCTGTAGGTTCTGCACAGGAGGATCCCTCCTTCTCACCATGTTTCCCAGAATGTCCCAGATATGCTCAATAGGGTTCATGTCAGGGCTCCTTGCTGGCCATGGTAGGGTTTCGATGGCATTCTGGCTGAGGTATTCATGCACAGCTCCAGCACGATGTGGTCGGGCGTTGTCATCCATGAATATAGGGTGGGTTCCAGGTGCATGATTTACAAAATGAGGGACCACAACTCTATCCAGTATGGAATCTTGATATCTTTGTCCATTTAGTGTTCCAGGTACAGTCAACAGATCCAGCTTACAATCAAATGAGATGCACCCCCATATCACAACGGAACCTCCAACAAATGGAACTTCTTCCATGATGTTACGTTGGTCGTACGCCGTGCGTCTGGACCTCCATACACGAGTTCGACCATCTGTGGCATGAAGCAGGAACCGACTTTCATCGGACCAGTGTACCCGTCTCCAGGATCTCATGTTCCAGTGTCTTCTTTCGTTGCACCACCTCAGACGCTCCTCTTTGTGGTGTGCAGTGAGGAGAGGACGTCTGACAGGTCTCCTAGCTTTCATGCCAGCAGCATACAGTCTCCTTTTGACGGTAGACATTGACACTCTATTGCGCGTTTCCCATTGCTGGCTGAGCACTCTGCTGTTGGTGAATGGAGATCTCCTAACAAGGCGTACAAGGGCTCGATCATCACGGGCAGTAGTCTTCTTCGGTCTTCCAGATCTAGGCCTGTCCTTCACCTCGTTAGTTTGCCCATGTTTTGCAATCAAACGACTGATTACAGTATGGTTAATGTTCAGCTGTCTGCCAATCTCTCTGCATGACATACCAGTGGTATGCATGCCTATGATTTGCCATTTCACACGATCACTTAACCTTCGTCTTGCCATAGCGGTTCACAATCAAGAGCTAATTCTCTCTGCACAAATAAACCACGGTCATGAACACAAAATTCCTAATCTTGTCGCCTAAATCTGTATGTAATGTTCTACACCTCAAACTGGACTTTTACATAACTGAACACGTGTGCTGTTTCCCGCCACGCACGGACATCAAGCGGCGTGAAGTCATGCATGCATGTGCATTTCGTACTTGGAATTATGTCCGCTAACGCGGGGACAAAAAGTATGGCAGCCTAGTTGTACCATCATGTTTCTACGTTCTATTGTTTTTGCTGGTGCTTAACTTTTGCACAGGTGTATATATGATAGGCCGGTGGTGCATTGTGAATTTTAGGCGTATTTATATTAACGTTGCCTCCGATCAATGTCACTCTATCGACAAGAAATATGTTCTTATATATTAACCTTCATATGCTGATGTATAGCCTGAATGTAATAAAGAGAACTTGAAACTTGAACTTGGCCCCGATGCTCGCCCCAGCGACAGACCAGTGATGCATGGTGGTTGCACCAGACATGGCATTCAATAAGCAAATATTCTAATTCTTTAACAAAATTTAGCCATTAAGGCTGGAATTCAATAAGCAGGTTTAAACCTGGTTTAACCTAAACCTGCTAATAAATCACAAAGTAATTGCAAGGCTAGTTGTATAGATAGGTTGATGGCCTCCACTTTTCACTGGTTGAGAGCTAAGTCACGCCCGGGCAAGAGGTGTGCCATAAATGCCCAAATATGGGCATTCTTTCTAAGAGGGCGGAGCATCAAAGAACCCTTCCCACTTCCGAAGGATTCCCATACTTTGGTATTATGCCCCAACTCCCTTGAATGGTGAAGGGTGCGCGGTCTGGGTCTCAACCAATAAAATTGGGAGGCTATTGGCCTATTTATAATACTAACCTTGCAATTACTTCGTGATTTGTTACCAGGTTTAAGTTAAACCTCGTTTAAACCTCCTGAATTCCGGCCTAAATGTTTAAGAATCGTTGGAACATCTATCACTTATAAATTTTACATCCGTTCCTCTCCTTAATCCTCACTATGACATTTGGGTTTAAAATGCACTATTACACTACTACAACCCGCCCCATTCCTCGGTGTTACGTCAGTTAAATCACATCTCTTTAATTTATAACACTACTCTCCCATACGCAATGGAGAAATCCAATTTTAACTATGGCCCACCCGTCTTTATCTAAACTCCACCCACACTTCGTCATGTTGGGATCGATTGATCCCTGAACCCATGACTATCAATTTCCAGATAACTATACAGTTAAACTGTTGAATATTGTGAAACTAATTTGACAGGGTGCCGTTGCTACTTATGGCAGCAACAGCGCTTAGTCAAAATTAGTATCAAAATATTCAACAGCATGTTTATTAATCGTTACCACTCTGATGTCAATATTATATCTTTTACTGTGGCAATAACAAGGAAGATGGTGTACATTTTTCAACGATTTTGGTGTCTACGAAAATGTACACCCATTCATCTTTAAATTTAATTTGAAAATTAAAATGTTTGACATCCGAGTGGTAAAGGTTCAATGGCAATATTGATCGCAGTAAACGTAAAAATAAAATATCTGTCATGTACACCAATTCGTGTGGTTGTGTGAAGGGTAATTGAACGATAGTTCCTTGAAGGAGGATTGTTGTCCTCTAGATGCTGGTCTAATGGTAGACTACTCGGCTCCCAAATGATAGGCGGAAGGTGTCGCAGAATTGCCTGTGTTCGAACCCTACTCAGGTAGTAAACTGAAAAAGGTAAACATTTCATTCCCAGGAAAACTGAGCTACATCCTAGTGCCTACTGCTGCTGCTGCTGCTGCTGCTGCTGCTGCTGCTGCTACTGCTACTACTACTACTGTTGCTGCAGCTGCTACCGCTACTGCTACTGCTACTGCTACTGCTATGTACATCATCAATTCCAGTCAATCCGTGTGGTTGTGAGACGGATTGTTAAAAGCTAGTCCGGTGAAAGAGGAGTTTTGTCCTTGGATGCTCTAGTCTAGTTGTAGAACTCTCGCCTATATCCTACTGCCAGTGCGTTGTGAATGACAGGGTTCATAGACCTAATGCGTGACAATAATAACAATTACTACTACTACTACTACTACTACTACTACTACTACTGCTACTGCTGCTACTACTACTACTACTACTACTACTACTACTACTACTACTACTACTACTACTACTACTTTTTTTCTTTTCTTTTTTTTTAAATCCGTTGCTGACGCAGTCGGACAAACTTCACAGAGGAACTCCTTTAAAAAGGCATGCAAGCCCCAGATAAAAGAATGGTGAACTAGTAAGCCTGATTAATATTACACCAAAACAAAAAATAAATAACATATCTAACTAACGAACAGTAATACAATCTATAAATACATACCGCTTAAACGGTATAGATACAAAACAACAAACTGATAAAGATCTGATAGCAAAACAAAACTTAACAAAGGCATTACTGTTCAATCTAGGTGTTGTAGTAGGCCCATGTGGCGAGTGCAACTGTCCAACAATTGAAAAATGACTCGTCAATCAATGACAAAGAAGTCAATCACTGACGCCAGTGGGCTGATTCTTTAAAGATCAGCGGGCGTAGTAGCATTAGAGTAGTATAACACATATAGTCGGCAGGAAAATTACAGAAACATAGATGGCGCTCTGGTTTACATTTTCGATTTACTTTATTGTAAGGTTTTGTAAATTACCCGGGAATAAATAACCCTATAAAACCCTGTGCAAGTTTCTAAAATTACCCGGGACTATTTTATAAGTCAATTGCAACTTACTTTATCGATTGATTATTAAATTACTCCAGTCTGTTTATTTGTTAACATGAAGTATTAAACAAAACAATATCAAAATGAAGACTAAAACGAATTACAAGACACAGATTAATTAAAAGACACAGATAAAACAGTTGTAGTAATTGAATGATTTACGCTAGTGCAGGCTCATTTATTTTTACAGTTCCCAACTTTATTGAAACTATGTTTGTTTTGCACCATATGTCTTTGAATCCTTTTTTTTACCGTGCTGTTTTAATCTAAAATATTCGCAAGGAATTTGATTCAGCAGCAATGAAGAAATATTGCCTTTATTGCTCTATTGTGATTGTCCATAGAAGGGTTTTTCGTCTGCGTACACCGATGTTTCCAAATGGCCCAAACACCTATGGTTAGCAATGTTATTAAATTAGTCTTATCAGACTTTGCGATTTTTACACCGTTTGATCCAAATTCTCTAAATAAGACTATATGTGTTTCTAGAACAATGGGCTTAGCTCCAAATTGTGCCAAGATTTGGTTGATATACTCCCAAAATTGTGACGATATTGGACATTCTGCAAATAAATGCTCGATTATTTCCTCGTCTGTTTAACATAAGTAACATCTATCAGAAGTCGTTATATTGCACTTGTATGTCAAGTGTCCCACCCATAGCCGTCGATGTAGTAATCGATATTTGGTATGTATGGAAAATGTAAGATTTTCCATACATTTTACCAACTGGATGATTTATAGCTTAGTCATCCCATCTCTTAATTGCTATGGGAGGTGTTGCTTGTTTTCACCTAATAACGTGGTACCATTCCTTGGATCTCATTTCGTATTTTAACATCTCATCATCAAGAACTAGTGCAGGTTGTGGAGTCAAACTATTATGATTTACATTTGGCAGACGAAACCATTCAATTGGTACAGCATGTTTTGTTTTATTTTATTTAGTAACCGCTGGACATTTATATGCCTCATATGTGTTTTTCTAGCTACTTCTTGCATTGGAATCCATCTACGTGTTTGGGAATGTGTCATATCAGACAAATGTTGAATGCCATTTTTTGCAAAGGACGGTAGATAAAGTAATGCATTGTTATAACATATATTACTATTGCCCCACAATTGATGCACTATTACTTCCTTCCAGCACGTAGGTGGAGGCATATACCTGTCAAATATTTCTAACTCCTTAACTTGATCATTAAACACATCTGATATCATTTGGCTATTCGGAGGTGGCTTCTTTGAGCTAAAACCACACTCCATCAAAAATGGTTCTACAATTCTCTCCGCAAGAGCTCGTGAAACACATGTCCACGTCGCATCTGATGTAATAAGACCATTCAAAAATTTTAGCCTTAAAGAAGCACATTTCACTTTAATATCAACTAAATCAAGTCCTCCTTCTAACTTAACATTATTGAGAACACGATGGGAAACTAATTGACTCTTTTCTTCCCATATGAATGACAATGTCAACTCGTTAACCTCCTTTTCTACATGTTTGGCATGTGTACAACAGATGCTGTATACCATAGCTCAGATAATATCAAGTTGTTGACAACAAACACTCTACTAAAAATTGAAAGACGACGATGCTTCCAATTTGCTACTATTCTCTTAAGCTTCGATACCCGTTCATCCCAATTTTGTGATGCATTCGGTTTCCTGCTAAAATGGATGCCTAAAATCTTAATGGTATCATTAGACCAATTGATTTCAAGTGGCTGGTCATCCCGCTCTTTCCATGGCCCCAAAGATAATCCTTTGGATTTTCTTTTATTGATTTTCAAACCAGACGTATTTAGGAACGTATCTAGTACTTGGTTTAACATTGTAAAATCATTGTTTGAACTAGCAAACACAGTTGTGTCATCAGCATATTGTGACAGCTTAAGTGGGCTATCCACGTCACGAATACATATGCCTTGAAAGTTATTATTTTGGCTCAATGCTATGCTAAGGGATTCCATCACAATAACAAATTATTATGGCGATAGGGAACACCCCTATCTAACACCACGTTCTAAGCAAATTTCTCTGGATAATTGCTAGTTCACTAAATAGCTCCTCTTGATATCCGTATATAAAATCTTAACCCATTTAATAAAGTTTGTGCCTAACCCAAACGAGTGCAAAGAATTAAAAAGAAAATCCAATTCCACACGGTCAAATGCCTTTTCATTGTCTAAGGCAATCACAGCTGAAGGGATGCTATCCTTCTCAACCAATTGTATACGGTATTGGTTAAAATTGTCCTCTTAGGTACAGCACATATCTGCTCTGTTCCAATAATTTCTCCTAAAACACTATCAAATTGAATTAGACGTCTGTCATCTCGTTTATATATTAGTCTTACGTATGCCCTAGCAATAGTTGGTAGTAAATGGCCTTTCTCAAAAATTTCAATGGCTAACTCTTCTATTATTGGACCTACAAGGTGCCAAAAGGTTTGGTAAAATTCAACTGGAAGGCCATCACACCCAGGGGATTTTTCTAGTTTCATACCTTTAAGGGATTTAGTTAAATCTTCTAGTGTTAAGGGTTGATCACAAAATTCACTGCCTGTATCTGACACTTTTTTGTCTATATTTGCTAGCAAATCCAATTTTGCATCTTCATCAATTCCCTCTGACTTGTACAATGACTCATAGTAATTGCATACAATAGTACTCATTTCATTGTTGGTAAAGACGCTTGAACCATCCAGCACGTGTAATGAGCACATCACCTTATCTATTGCCCCTGCTTTTTCTAAATGTGCAAAAATATCGGGTTGGCTTTTCCCCTTCTGTATACATCTGGGCTCTTGCTCTAATTTTTGCACCCTCAAACTCATATTGTTCTATATCTCTTATTTTACTTTTAATTTTAACCAGTAATTCATAATAATTATCTTCACCATTATTTACTTTAGCATTAATTTCATCAGTGATCGATGAAGCGTTTTCTTGCGTTTGCGTATTTCCCGTGCTTTTCTAATAGCATACTGTTGGGAAACATACTTTAAATTCAGTTTTACTTCCTCCCACCATTGCAATGTGCTCTTATATGATGCTTTCCTATTAATCCAATGTTGCCAACAACCATCTATATTATTCTTATAAAATTCTTCTCCCAACAGTGTTGTGTTTAATTTCCAAAACCCAACTCCTTTTGTTACCCAGTCAGCATTGACAACGGTTACACAAACAATGTTGTGAACTGAGAATGCGACTGGCTTAATATTAATATCTCTCCAGTACCCTGTCAACAAACTATTCACATAAATTATGTCGATCCTTGAACCAACTTTACCATCTGACGAAAAAACATGTAAGATCTTTACCATGAGGTTTTAATATTCTATAGGTGTCTACTAAATTTTTATTATCACATATTTGTTTTAAGAGTCTATGTGATGTATCAGCATACGTTGAAGTTGCATTCCTGTCATTTTATTTATCTACGGCACAATTAAATGCACCACCCATTACTAAGTTCTCAGTGATGTTATCTAGTGCTGATGTAGACATCTCATTAAAAAAATTACGACGTAGTTGATGAGATGCGGGTGCATATATACACAGCAACGTGAAACGTGTTTGTTGTATATCTATTGTGACTCTCACCCAGCGAACATTTGCATCTGATACTGAAGAGATTATATTTACATGGGCTGACCAATAAGGGAGTATAAGAATTGTTACGCCAGCACTAATATCTTGAGATAACGAATCGAATATTCTGGATCCAGAAATCTTTACAAAATTATCGTATAATTCTGACTTCTGCAATCTTTGTTTCCTGTATCAAAGCAATGTCAATCTGCTC
The DNA here is from genome assembly GCA_034401795.1 of Chaetoderma sp. LZ-2023a. Classification (NCBI taxonomy): domain Eukaryota; kingdom Metazoa; phylum Mollusca; class Caudofoveata; order Chaetodermatida; family Chaetodermatidae; genus Chaetoderma; species Chaetoderma sp. LZ-2023a. The sequence goes on from CM067360.1 coordinate 53,330,976, forward strand.
ATTTTTTAAAGTCACTAGTAAGTGACGCTGCTTTATGTCACTATATACGCCTCTACAATTGAGTGTACAAATTAGCATAAAAAGTAATAAAATGATGTGTACCACTGTCATTATTAAGCTAAGTAGATTTTGGGTTTTTTCGACCCTCTCTCATACCATTTACCTATTTTACTCTCAAACTGTGTACTACTTAGTTCAAGGTATTTCAAATGCTTATATTTTAATATATCTGAATCATGACGCAGATGCCTGTATTTAACCCCTTTTGCCGTCACATATGAAACTAACACCTCTCCTGCCTCTAACCTGTGCATGACCATTTCATCGGGTGATTTAGAACTCTGTGTTTGAATGAATATATCGGATTCAGCCACTAACATATTATCGTCTTCTATATCACTTTCCTCTATTTCTGATTCAGAACTGTCTCCATTTTTCTGTCGCTTTGTTCCACTCAATCGATCCGAGACACCAATTACTTTCTCTATATTATTCAAATCGTCTAGATTGAGTGTACTCAGTGGAAAATCAGAGTTAGTTTCAGTACCTTGCGACCTGAATTTTACTTGTCCTAAATTAAAACTTTCTTCCAGAGGGTGTTGATCATCATCTTCAACGTGTGTGGAATTAGCCTCTCTGACATCAGACTTGGATTGACTTGTTACTGGAGTAAGACTTAGCCCCTCATCTAGAACCTCTATTTCATCGGTTGCAACTACAGCTATTGGATTCTTAGTTTTTCTACCATGCTTCTCATTAACATGGACTTCAACTACAATCTCAGCAACTACCGGTTCTATGACATTTTCTTTAGAAACATGCTTCTCATTAACATGGACTTCAGCTACAATCTCAGCAACTACCGGTTCTATAACATTTTCTTAAGAAACAACTTGCTCTGCACTTTTATCAGCACCATTTTTGACAGATTTGTTCTGTGGGCATCGCCACTTAAAATGGTCAAATGACTCACAAACCAGGCATTTGTTTTTGTTAGGGTAATCTGTTGCAAGATGTTCTGTGCTTAAGCAGATTCTACACTCTTTGATTTGCCACCTGTACCATAATGGCAAGATAAATCAACCATCTAACGCGACCTAACTTGGGAGAGGTTGTTCTACCTTTTCGAACCAAATTCTTCTGATGCCATTTTCTAAGGTTCGAGCAAATGGAGAGGTTTCGTGTTCTACTTGTTCTACTTTGCCATAGTTGATCAATTCATTGATAACCCGTTCATCTGTGATCTCTAACTGAACCTTCATCTTAACTAATAGACGATCAGATTATATTTCCTCCACATTACACAACTCGCCCTTCACGACAAGGACCTCGACGAGCAACTTTTCCTTCACACTTTCATTAACCACGGCGACATTCCATACAGATTTTGAAACGTTAATGACACCTTGAAGGACCTGTGGGCCTGCCCCAACTACGTCCTTCAACCCATGATACACCTCAATAGCCGAAACACCCCAAGCCTTTGTCGAGATTTTATGACTCAGGGTATGCTTATAGGAGGTGCCATGGTGTTTTTAAAAAAAGAGGAAAAGCATACTACTACAATATATAATGGGGAATAGTACAAATATATAATACCAAGACGTCAGGGAAAGAGCTTAACACTAAGTAAATAATGTCCCCTTTTTAAACCCTGACGTCTACCAAAAGATTTATGAAAAGATAGTACAGTCGTATATTTGTTAGTGCTGAACCACTTATTAAGTGGTTCACTAACACCTAACCGATTAAAGTGGTTTCCTAAAGTATACTAACAAATATATGAATAGATACAGTCATATATTTGTTAGTCTGTTCGAGTTGACCGGGGACAGCCAACTGACTATAAAGATTTATATAATCAAAGAACTAGGCTTGCGCTTACAAATGACAAAGGAATTAAATCTACTCACTCAAGCGATCTTGCCAAATATAATGAGCTAGCCAACGAACTATAGAAATAGCGTACTGGTGCGGGGAGAAATGTATTGCATTGACCACAGTAAGAGGAGACCGATTAAATGGCGGAAACAAAATCCGTTCCAACCAAGACAAGAATTTACAAATTAAACATTAAGTTTGAAAGGAAATACTAATACGAAATATATGCACAACATTTATCTACAAAATCTCGCTAGAAACTAGCAAATTCGGGCAGCAATTGCAGAGCTAAATAAACGCGTGCGTTCACTTTGACTACTACTACAAATACTACTACTACTACTACTACTACTACTACTACTACTACTACTACTACTACTACTACTACTACTACTACTACTACTACTACTACTACTACTACTATTATTATTATTATTAGGAATGGGAAGACCCACGTCTTAAGTGGAGTCCTGCAGACTATGGCGGCGTTACAATGTTACACATACCTTCAGACGACCTCTGGAAACCTGACATTGTCCTTTACAACAAGTAGGTCTGATTAATACATGTACTTTTAAAGATATGTAATAGAAAAAGAATTAGACTTATCACTGTATTAATTCTTATGAATTTCGGAATCTCGGCCTTACTTTGCATTAATAGATTAATCCGATCTGTTGCTTAAGTATATAACGCCAGTCGCGTGTAAGCGTCATGAATAAATAAAAATCTGTCCAGTGTGCGAACTGTATGCATTTACTATTTAATAAACAGTCTGCTGTATATTTGAAAGCAATTTGACTCTGGGTGCTGTCGCGGCCTTAGGCATGAACAGCACCAAATCAAATTAGTTTCAAAATATGCAACAGGTTACATGTCTAGTTACCTTGAAATTGTGATTCTAGAAATTTATAATTCAAATTATAAAAATCTATCTCACAGTTTAAATAGAAATGGGCGGGCCATGGCTAAAAAAATGGATTCATCCATTGTCTGTGACCGCGATTTGTAGCCTTTAATTTCTGAAATCACAGTACCTGCGTGTCATGCCGCAACTACAGACAGGCTGATCCATATTTTGAAACTAATTCAATGGCAGCTGTTGTTGTTGTTGTTGTTGTTGTTGTTGTTGTTGTTGTTGTTGTTGTTGTTGTTGTTGTTGTTGTTGTTGTTGTTGTTGTTATAGACAAGGTCACTAAAATAAGAACAATTTAATAATCGCTGCGAGTATTTTGAGAAATGGGGTGATCCGATCTTTCACTCAAGTATCTGAATTCACAATCCAATACTTTGCTTGGTAACTGATGTCACAATCAAATGGCGCAGGTCAGTCACGAATGTCGTAATGGACTGTCGCGAAAGTGTCTGAGTTGTGTGTCTATTTACTTTACACTTTAATAAACATTCTATTGAATATTTTGAAACTAATTTGACTGGGAATTGTTGCGATATGGTGCCACAGGCAGCAACATCTGGAACTTAAATTAGTCTCTAAATATTCAACAGCTTAGCTGTAGAGTTACTTTGAAATTTAAATTCTGGTCTCAAAAATTCAAATCGATTCCATCACGCGTACACAGTGGGGAATCTTAGCTATAAATGGGCGGAGCATGGAGGGAAATTGATCCCTGTATTAGGCCTAGCATGTCTGTGTTGCTATTTTTTCAAGAAGAAACAGTTCCTGACCCGCGAGTTCACTCAACAACGAATATGATTAACCCAGTCACCACGAGATCAAGCTCGGTTATGGGTGATTTATTCCTGCTGCAAATTAAATTTCGTAACAAAGTCTGTTTCTTGTCCTCCCTCATTTTCATTTGGTCTCTCGTGCGGTATACGTGCCAGTCTTTACGTAACTAAGACGCCTTGTCCTTACATAACTCAATTTCCCTAGTTAGTGAGCATTCCCGCTCGCAATTACAGTCCGTGATTCAGGCTCTTCTGGGAGCTAACACTATGCCATTTCTAAATGGCTCCGGTTTCGCCACAATGGTAAACTTCATGCTGATGTTTCTACAGTTGATGGAGAGGGAAAGTTTTCCGCACTAATGACCAACACGTGTCTTAGGCACACAGACACGCTTTATAATGAAGCTGGATAAAGATATTCGCAAATAATCGTCTTGAATTCCGGCCATACTTGCGCGCCAGCACAGCTGTTTCTACACGCTATGCCAATCTGTCCGTGACGTCAACACTCGGAAGTACCCGCGTGGATAGTGTCTCAAGTCAAGCCACCGACCCACCCGACCCTTTCTACCTCTCCCTCTCATTATTACACAAGTGGATATCCAATGCCAGTCTGGATCGATGGAACGTGTTAAAGTTTTCGACTTACAAGATATTCGTTTTTGGAGAAATAGTATTCTGTGGTGTGGCTTGCTCGCGCGAGACATTAATCTACAAGTAAATACAATATTTGGACGATTCTTGACCTAGCACCCAGACCCCTCTGAAAGCGAGGAACTGTCTGTCGGTCTGTGTTTGGGTTGATGCCCCGGGAAATGTCATTTATTTCTGTTCTCCTACACTTTCTAACTCTGAAGTCTGCCTATATATATATACTTGTCCCGCATCTTTCATGCCAAGAAAACGACATATGCGAAAAATACTCGTGGATTAATTCTTTGATCCAGAAACCTTAAAAACATATTTACCCTTTTGCTGCAATGTTGCCCATTTGTCCGCCCATTTTTATCTATGTCCACCCATTTCTAGCTATGACCGCCCATTTCTAGCTATGACCACCATTTCTAGCTATGTCCTCCCATTTCTAGCTATGTCCGCCAATTTCTAGTTATGCCCACCCATTTCTAGCAATGCCCACCCATTTCTAGCTATGTCCACCCATTTCTAGCTATGCCCACCCATTTCTAGCCATGCCCACCGATTTCTATCTATGCCCACCCATTTCTTGATAAACGGATCCTACTTTTTACGCGTGTTGGAATCTATTTGAAACCTGAATTTCAAAAATCTAAATTTCAAAGTAAATTAGTTTTGAAAATATGACGGTGCTATGGCATTTGATTGTAATGTCAGTTAACCCTTTAATGACTAAACCGGCCACAACCGGCCTCTTTAGTGATCTTTAGGAGTGTCCATCTGCAGGCCAAGCAGACTATTTTTTTTAAATTGACCACTTAAATGATGAGCTCGGTAACAGAGTCAGTCATTTTAGCATTAAATTTTCAAAATAAGTCTTCTTTTAGCCCTCACATGGACAATCCATAAGGACATACTTTTATTTTCTTTGCCAAAATTTTCCTTTAATGGATTAACATGTGACGAATTCTTGTACGACTTCAGATAGTTGAGCGGCCGATCGATCCCTTTATTATTGTGAATGTATTGACCAGCTCACCCAACAGGATAATAACTATCAGCAGATAAATATAACTCTCACGCATACAATGTCGTATAGAATACTCTACCACACCTCATCCCATCCAATTTTTACTCTTTTAAGAATATGGAAAACTTTAGGGAAATGTTATTATTATGTATATTGGGTACAATTGTTTTATAGAGCTAATGTGTGCGTGCGTACGTATGTGCGTGCGTGCTTGAGAGCTACTTATCACATGGTGTTAATGTGTCTTACTAGAGTGAAAATATTACGGGAAATCTCTCTCAGTGGTATTACTAAGTACACCCGGGGCGTGTTTATCTCTATTCCCGATACCTGAACTGCATACAGGAACTTGCCAGCAGGATATCTGTCTAGCTGCATACCTGGGCATCTCGCCAACCTCTTCGTTTACTTTGATCATGAGCTCGCGGCTTTTTCATATTGCCAATTATCTAAGCATATCATGCTTTTCAAGTTATAATATGTGGAAACGCATGTTACACGTACATACATGTGTCTTAGGAGAATGGGGTCAATTTCAACTTTATTACCAAAGCGTGGATCTGGGGAAGAGATGCCCCCCCCCACCCCCACCTCCCACATTGATGGTTCTAGCGTCTTTTCCTGAGGAATTTCAACACGTTTTAAGAACAATGCAATACGTATTATGCTTTAGAACTGATGTGAACATTTATCTGTAAATATAAGATCTTATCCATCTTTAGAAAGATATACACATATTTTTAGGAGGGGGCCGCATCACATAGTGTCCCCACCCCCACCCACCGGCCAACCCTGGCCATCCCCTGTTCCGCCACCCATGCCGGTATGCGTGTGTTTGCATAGTGGGCCTATATATGCGTCTACACAGCAAAGCCCTGAAGCAATAATATTAACTAGAATACTGAATGTTAACCCGTCACCTGATAGATGATTTCCCGGATGCGCCTACTGCTTCTAATGGACATTTCCAGTTTATCTATGCATTATATGACGCCATAAACAAGTACATGGCATGTAGGATGACGTCATAATAAATGACATCATGAATGACGTAGATAACTACGTCACGAACGCATAATTGAAGGACCAAGCGTTTTTGTACGAATTGTATGTCTACTATTTAATAAACATTCTGTTGACATATTTTGAAACTAATTTGACTGGCCGCTGTTGCTGCCATAGGCAGTAACAACACCCCGTGAAATTAGTTTCAAAATATTCAACAGCTTACCTGAATAGTTTTCTGGAAATTGATAGTCAGGGCGGTCGGGGATCGATAGATCCCAACACGAGCGATGTGTGGGTGGAGCTTATCTATAGGGATGAGGGGAGCATAGCTAAAACTGGTCCATTAAACGTTCACGCAGAACGTTGATGTTACTAAAATTGCATCTGATTGCATCGGATTACTGAGGCGTAATGCGCTCACACAGCTCCGACGCAAAGTCGACATCAATACAGCGCCTTAAGACACTGACTAAGCCGCAGTTTACTGTGAAAAGAAAGCTTTCCATAAATACAAAGTAACTCTATACTAATGGAAATACTTTACAAACCACTAATGGAATCAGTACTACACCATGTACCCTGTCGCAGAGCGACTATCATGTATAAAGTTGATTCGCATCCGCGGGTCCCACATGAATTCAGCCTGAATATCAATTCATGAAACTTTAAACCGCGACAGCACATTCACATTAACGCGTTAACATTCGGATTTGTTCAAGAAAATTTAAATTTTCTCATAGAAAATGTCCATTCGCAGACCAAGAGAAGATTATTTTTGAAATTGTACCACTGGAAGGACTGGCTCGGTTATCGAGCCAGTCATTCCAGTGGTAAATTTACAAAAATAGTCTTCTCTTGGTCTGCAAATGAACATTTCTCATGACTACTGCAGAAGCCGTTTTTGGCTAATATGAGTGTTAAGGCGTTAATAGGTTCACACCCCTGACATCCCTGGTCGATACCACGTCATATGAATTCCTGATACAATGTAATGTACTGTTTAGATCTGTCACTCAAGCCTATCATGGCGTAATCAATTACGTCACATGTAAGCTGACGTCACAAAATATAGTGTCATATCTAGTTCGTTCATGAGCATTGAAATGCCCGTCAAGCTTACGAATTGTATTTCTTTGCTATTTAATAAACATTCGTTTGAATATATTGAAACTAATTTGACTGGGCGCTGTCGCTGCCATAGGCAGCAACAGACCCCGGTCAATTTAGTCTCAAAATATTCAACAGCTTACCTGTACAGCTAGCTTGAAATTAGGATTCCGTGAATTCAGAATTCGAAGTATAAAAATTGGTTATGGTACGACTCATTAAGCGAGTGGTCGGAACTAGAGCTTGAAATGGACGGAGCTTAGCAAGAAATGATCCGGCTAAGAGTATGAGTAACTGAATCAAATACATAGAGAATAACCATTTCCCTTAAATCAAAACCATAGCGAGTTCAGTTTCAATGAATGAGATTAAATGCGCATAAAAACTAATATATTAAATAAACTGCATGTATTTTAATTATTCTAACTTGTATTTGATTGTAGCTGTTTTCTTTCTTCGCAGTGCTGATGGTGATTTCGCTATTACACTGAAAACAAAGGCGACCGTATACTATGATGGGCGTGTTCGATGGGAACCGCCGGCCATTTACAAGAGTTACTGCCCAATAGATGTGGAATTCTTTCCATTTGACATCCAGGAATGCTTTATGAAATTTGGTGTATGGACATATGACGGCTTACAAGTAGATCTTAAACATTATTGCATGAAAACTGACAACTCAACAAAGTTTTCCGAAAATGAGGTTGTTATTCCACGAGGGATTGATTTAAAGGATTTCTATTCAAACGTTGAGTGGGACGTGGTGAATGTAACGGCCAGGAGAAAAGTCAAGTTTTACCCATGCTGCACTGAACCGTACCCCGATATAACATTCAACGTAACCATCAGGAGACGTACATTATTCTACACTATTAACCTGATCATTCCATGCATCGCAATATCATGTCTCACTGTCCTTGTGTTCTATTTACCTGCTGACAGTGGAGAAAAAATTACACTATCATTGTCAATCTTAATGGCCTTGGCCGTGTTCTTCCTCCTGCTCAATGACATCATACCGCCCACGTCACTCGTGATATCGTTAATAGGAAAGTATCTGCTGTTCACTATGGTAGTCGTCACAACGTCTGTAATCCTTACTGTTGTTACGTTGAGTATAAATCTTCGCTCGCCTGCTACCCACGTTATGTCCCCGTGGGTACGTCGTGTCTTCATTGAGATATTACCTCGCGTGTTATTTATGCGACGACCTGATATGGATGCTAAACAGAAAGCATCTGTCCGAACGTTGGACAGTATGGAAGAACGAGACCTGCATAATAGTCAGACCTGGGATAGGTGTAACACTTCAAATTCCGATAGGAGTGACGACGGAGACGGTGCGGGTACATATGCTAGGTTGCGACGGAGAATGGCGTATTATCCAACAGGAGTGGAAGAGGCAATCAATGGAGCAGTTTTCATTTCCGACCACATAAAAGAAGAGGAAGACGATGAAAATGTAAGTTATATCTATATTTATAGACAACAAACAGAGGGGTCCATTTCTAGCTAATTCTCGCCACTTTCTAACTAACCCCGCCGCTAGCCCGCCGTTTTCGCGTGTTGACATCGATTTATGTACTTTAATCCCTGGTTCCCCTGAGTTCTCAGAATCCCATTTTCAATTTAGGTAAGCTGTTGAATACTTTGAAATTAATTTGACTGGGTGCATTCGCTGCCTATGGGTATAGGCATCTACAGCTCCCAGTCAAATTAGTTTCAAACTAAGCAACGGCTTACCTGTATAGTTACGTTGCAATTTAGATTCTGGGACTTCAGGCTTCGAGATTTTTTAATCGATTTCAACACGGTAAAATGTTGGCGTAGCTTGGCTAGAAATTGGTGTGGCGTAGCTAGAAATTGATCGCTTTTTTACTGGCCACGTGTTGATGATCTTAGTGATGGCCTGGTCCTCTATGGCAGTGTTAAATATAGTAATTTTGAAAATCAGGATAACCACCATTAGGCATAAGGATAAGGAAAACAAATGCTCGGTTATATACATTCCGTCGGACGTAAAGGTCGAATGCAATATTCGGTGATCTAAACTCAAAAGTTACATATCCTGTTCGTTTTTGAAAATTTCCTTGGACAGGTATTCAATAAGAAGATATTTCATTGATGTCCTTGAACATGGGTGACGTCAGTTAACTATTTCTGATGTTGTAGCAGTTGTTTCACCTCCAAATCTCAATTCACCTTTCCAGAGTACCCAACCCACCCATCATATGACGTCATAATGAACTGTGTGGCGTGTACAATGACATCATAATGAATGACGTCATGAATGACGTCGATAAGTACGTCACGAACGCATATTTGATGACTGTCTATGGGCTGTTGTATAAATTGTTTGCTTTTACTATTTAATAAATATTCTGTTGACTATTTTGAAACTAATTTGACTGGGCGCTGTTGTTGCCTATGGCAGCAACAGCACCCAGTCTAATTAGTTACAAAATGTTCAACAGCTTCCCTGTATAGTTTTCAGGAAATTGATAGCCAGGGCATTCGGGGATCGATCAATCCAAACACGCCGTGGTGTGGGTGGAGCTTAGCTAGTGATGGGCCGGGCATAGCTAAAAATGGAAAGGTCCATTACTCACTCCCCTACATGTTTCATTGATTAGTCTTCTGAATGTGATATACCTGGCATTGCTGCGCGTGATTTGTGAGTTTACATTAACACTTTCGTCTAGCTGTCTAGCTTAAGCAGACATCCATGTCGCGAAACAGAACATCTCTAGTGGGTATTAAAGCGCACTATCTCCGGTAAAGCTGGCTTAAAGCTCCCCGCATGCTACTCTCACTATCGACTGTGTTATATGCGGCCTCCAGAGGCGTGTTCTGCGATGATGGCCGATCTTTTTCTTCTTCTTTTCGTTCGCTGATCATACCGCCAGTCCTGTAAGTGACTATCGACATGATCATATGGCCGATGAATTACACAACTCAACTCCACCCACCCAACGACACGCCACCACCACTAATCCCATTCCCCCCAACCCACGCACCTATGTCGGGGACACATAAAATAAGATCGAAAATCTCACACGTTGCTACCGTCACATCAATTCTGCTTGAATATGTTTTGGTAATAAGCAGTTCTCTTTTTATTAAATTGCAATTTGGAATAGTTATATAATTGGAATTTTCCAGCTGTTGGAAAATGCAGGGATATTGATCGCTGTAACAACGCCAGGCCAACAATTGCTAATGAGCTATGTTTAAACCTTCTTGTCTTAACTTGTAACGTAACGCGCTATTATCGAATTTGCGCCGTTGGCCAACGACGCAGTGACCAATATCGAATTTGATATACAGCGCGCCCATTGGCCAAAGACCAATATCGCATTTGATTTCGGCGTGCCCGTCAGCCAAAGGCGCAGGGGAACAATATCTAATTTGATATCGGCGCGCCCGTTGGCCAAAGGCGCTGGGGACCAATATCGAATTTGATCATCGGCGCAGGGGACCAATATCTAATTCGATATCGGCGCGCCCGTTGGCCAGAGGCGCAGCGACCAATATCGAATTTGATATACAGCGCGCCCATTGGCCAAAGACCAATATCGCATTTGATTTCGGCGTGCCCGTCAGCCAAAGGCGCAGGGGAACAATATCTAATTTGATATCGGCGCGCCCGTTGGCCAAAGGCGCTGGGGACCAATATCGAATTTGATCATCGGCGCAGGGGACCAATATCGAATTCGATATCGGCGCGCCCGTTGGCCAGAGGCGCAGCGACCAATATCGAATTTGATAATCGGCGCAGGGGGCCAATATCGTATTTGATATCAGCGTACCCGTTCTGATTCCCTGTTCGCCTGCCTATAGGTGTTTGCTCAGGTGTTACACCAGGTTGTATCGCAGTGGCGGTGGACGAAAGTTACGGAAGGTTCAAGAGTTGTTAGAAGTGAATATGTTATTAAAGCATTTACATTTAAGAATTATCGGTCTTATTTAGTGTTCGCCAGCCATTAATAAGGTTCGGTTAGAAACAGAAATTTGTGCACTTTGATACTATTTCATATCGGCCAAAATATAGCGAATTCGATATTGGTCCCCCGTGCCGTTGGCCAATGGGCGCGCCGATATCGAATGCGATATTGGTCCCCTGCGCCGTTGGCCAACGGGTGCGCCGATATTAAATTGGGTATTGTGCTTGCGTTGTTGACCAACGGGTGCGCCGATATCAAATTCGATATCGGTCCCTATGCCATCAGTCAACGGCGCAAATTCAATATCGGCGCATTACAGTCGCATCGCCTCTGCAGTAGTATTGAGGTCTGTCTAACTCTATTTGCAGGTCAAGAGAAGAATATTTTTAAAATTTACCACTGGAATGACTGGCTCGGTTACCGAACCAGTCATTTCAGTGGTAAATTTTCATAAATAGTCTTCTCTTGGCGTGCAAATGAACACTGACTCAGCACACATTTAGATTTCCTACACGATTAACCCTATAATCTCCAAGCCGTCAAAAGACCAACTCTTTAAAAAATAATTTCTAAATTCCAGTGGTAAATAATGCGAACCCATCCCCCCCACCCACTCACCTACCGATCTACACACTAATTAGTGAGCTATTCACCAACCCACCTTACTCGCTCGCTCGCCCGCACACACCTACACGACACCCCAAGCCCACCGCCCGCCTGCCCACACGCCCTCCGCATGCGCATGCTCGCTCAGTTACTCACCCAGCCGCCCAACTGCCCACTCATGCACGCATGCACGCACGCCCACCCACGTACTCACTGACTCACTGGCTCACTCACTGACTCACTCACTCACTCACTCACTCACCCACCCACCCACCCACACACACACACCCACACACCCACACACCCACACACCCACCCACCCACACACCCACCCAAACCCCCACCCACTCACCCACTCACTCACTCACTCACTCACTCACTCACTCACTCACTCACTCACTCACTCACTCACTCACTCAATCACCCACCCTTCAACCCACTCACTCACTCACTCACTCACTCACCCTCCCAACCATCCACCCACTCACCCACTCACTCACTCACTCACACCGACTCACCCGAACCTACGCACCCCAAACACCACCCATCCATTCACTCACCCACCCACCAACTCACCCGCATATCCACTTATCCATCCACCCACCACCCACTCACTTACCCACTCACTCACGAACGTACTCACTCAACCACCCACCAAGCCATGCACACACTTACGCACGCATGCACACTCGCACGCACGCACGCACGCACGCACGCACGCATGCACTCATACTTATCTGAACCAACCAACCTACCCAACGACCCTCCAATCTACTCACCTGTAACCCGTAACGCGAACTCACCCGCCCACCCACTGACCTACCGACCAACCCACCCACCCACCCCCACACACACACCCAACCACGCACACACCCACCCAACTAAACAACCAACCAGCCAACCAACCAACCAACCAGCCAACCAACCAACCAACCACCCACCCATCCACCCACCCACCCACCCACCCACCCACCCACACACACACACACACACACACACACACACACACACACACACACACACACACACACACACACACACACACACACCGTCCCACCGACACACACACTCACTCACTCACTCACTCACTCACTCACGCACTCACTCACTCACTCACTCACTCACTCACTCACTCACTCACTCACTCACTCACTCACTCACTCACTCACTCACACACACGAACCATCCAAGAAACAAACAGCCGTCTGCGATATGAATTATCTTTATCTTTGCAGGAATGTCGTGATTGGAAATACGTTGCCATGGTGTTGGATCGGTTGTTTCTGTACATTTTTACCACTGCTTGTTGCACCGGTTCTATGAGCATCTTCCTGCATGCGCCATCTCTGTACGATCCAAGAAAAGCACTGGGCTCTGATGACGGATTTAACCAAACATGTGCTGAGACCTTATAATCTGGAGTACTAATGCAGATTGATTTTCCATGAAGCACCTTGTCACAAACACATGTCACATGTTTTAATGCGGCTTGACCTTAAAAAGCCTTATAAACTTTTTTGTGAAGAAATGCAAATGATATATATTTTGCGATTGTCAACTCTTTTCCGTATCACAACTTCAATGATGCAATGCGGGCAACAGCTTCCAGTGAAAGAAACTTCAAATCATTCAACAGTGTACGCCATATATCTTAATTAGATCGAATTATCTGCCATGTACAGAGAGTACAGTGCAGATCAGATATGCTTCCAAAGTACGATAAAAACATACTGTTGAATATTTAGAACATAATTAGATTGGAAGACATCGCTTCCTAACGCAGCAGTGTCTTCCAATCAAGTTATGTTTAAAATATTCAACAGAGCATTTCTTACATCGTGTTCAAAATCCTTTTGTTTTGTAAACATGTTGGTTGACTTATTTATGAGTTGTATTGTATTGTCTGTATTGTCGACACGAAATGCTGCATCACATTCGCATCTCTACATGAAACCTATATCTACAATATTCTTCTTAGGCATATCGTTCTTGGACCTTATATCGATTAATTTTATCGGAGTTCAAAGGTAATGTTTTCGCATCTGGGCTCTGTCTTCGGTGCTTTTGTCTTCGTGTTGAACTGAAATTGGCCGAATAGTTTATCAGGAACTGAAAGAAAATATTAACATTCTGCTCTGGTCAGTTTCTACGAAGATTGAATGATCAATCATATTCCTTCGTAAATATATCCAATACCCCAGCATAAGATAAGTGGTGTCATTGGTTAAAGTAGCCAGGTAAGTCTGTCAGTCCTATAATAATAACAACATAATCAATTTAATGCTAAATTTATCAAACAAACACTACTTTCATGAAAGCATGTTTCACCTTATAGCTACGATTTCATGGAAACTGTCCATGGTGCATTTGTATTCGGTTCAAATGGCGGAATTAGCAACGCGAAATTTACCTAACAGTATACCTGACTGTATCATTGTTCGCGTGTTACGTGGTAATAAAAAACGACAGACCACCGTAAGGGGGGAGTGGTCTGCTGACAAAATGTCAAATTTAGTATGACCTATACAAGAACGTGTCTTATTCTTTAAAAAATTTCTAAATCTCTAAATGTTGCTGTCATTTTGAATCGTCTACATATGGCACACGCACCGCTATTGGCATCCAATTCAATTCAATTTATTGCGTTAACTCTTTAACCCACAAATTTGTTTTAAGAAAATTTCAATTTCCTCATAGAAAATGTCCATTTCAGACTAAGAGAAAAATGTTTTTTACAGTTTACCACTGGAATGACTGGCTAGATAACCGAGCCAGTCATTACAGTGATAAATCTTTTTAAAATAGTCTTCTCCTAGTCTGCAAATGGACACTTCTTAAGACCACTAGAGTAACCATTTTTTTGGGTATTATGAGTGTTAAATGGTTTTAAAATCATACCTTATGGTGTTCGCATACAGCACATATGATATACAGATACAATATAAAAACATGTATAATCATTAACAATACATAGGACCTACACAGGGTAACAGTGGGCATATGTAGGCTAAAGAACAGCAGTTAGCTGGTACGCTATCAATGTATTAAGTCATGGTCCCAGAGGATCTGTAACATTTTAGAAACATTAATTTTCCTCATTGACATCGCAAACCTCGGTTGTCATTGGCCATGAATAATATCTTTTCTATATACCATGTTCTTCTAACGAATGACTCCGGAAAATTACTGAGTCATTCATACTCACAAATATGAGTTAGAAATGCTGTGGAACGTAGAGCGGACAGCCATATTGATTGGTAAACAGCTCTCCCTGTTCTTGTACCTAACGAAGGACATCAGACGACAGCTGTTAGTGAGCCACCTCATTGACCCGTCTGTTTCCCCGAGGCTTTGCCCACATATTGCAATTCGCCCCGCAGTGCGCCCTGGCTATCAATCAATCAAGAGAACGCAGCATCTATTCATTTCATACAGGATATGATAAATTAGATGGAACAAGACATTCGCTAATCACAAAATCGATTCGTTATCTGAGTAATAATAAACAGTGATATTAGAATGGTCAATGGAGATTTCCACTTTTAGCTATGACCCGCCCATCTCAATCTAGGCTCCACCCGCACCACGTCCGTGTTGGGATCGATCGAACTCTGAACCCCCTGGCCATCAATTTTCAGAAAACTGTACATGTAAGCTGTTGAATATTTTGAAACTAATTTGACTTGGTGCTACTGCTGCTGCTGCTGCTGCCTATCTGTTTTGCCTATGGCTGCAACAGCGCCCAGTCAAATTAGTTTTAAAATGTATTCGACAGAATGTGTATTAAATAGTAAAGACATACAATGCTGCGTACAACGTGTCGGACAATTAAGCGTGAAAGACGGGCTACATCAAATCAATCATGACGTAATGATTATGACGTCATCATACACCCACACTTTAATTAATAATTATGACGTCCTATGACGCCAGATGATCGATGGATAAACTGGAAAGGTGAATTGATGGGTATTGCGCCCTCTCTCTCTCTTTCTCTCTCTCTCTCTCTCTCTCTCTCTCTCTATCAACTCCCCTTTCCCACCTCTCCCATCTTCTCATAGAAGCATGGTGCCATCTTTCCTGTGAGTGTAGAATTGAGATTATTGTGGTCAATTGTACCCTTAAATTTCACTATACACAACTCTAGTTTTCAACGATTTTCTGGTGGATAGGCCACAGAGGCGACATTCAGCTTACCTATGCTCAGATGTGCCATTTCAAGATGCTGTGACCACTCCCCCCCCCCACTACCATCACCACCCACCCACCCATGCACCCATGTACATACACGCACGCGCGCACCCTCCGCTGACGTCTCGATGGGGCTGGAGTAACGCGAGTAATCAATATGTTTCTACTGACTTTCATTTATGCTTGCCACTGTAGACATGGCTATGGACAGATACACATATCAGATGTGTACGAGTTGGCTAACCAAATCGAGTATGAATAATTCAATGGACTCTGTCTCTCAAGGGAGCTCAGTATAATATCGGTTCCATTTCTGTTTTTATAAAAGCAATTTGGTTGGCAACTTTTGAGGCATAAAGAAGCGCATAGTAGCTTCCACTTATTACTATTATTTATGAGAATACAGTATTAGATTATTATCGAATGATAATGTAAGTGTAGGCCTATACGAGTGTGGACAGAAGCTACACATCGAGATTGTACAATAACGATATGTTAATTACTTTCCATAAGACAGACCAAATAAGACACATTCTTTTAAAACAGGGTGGGCCTATATTCGGTTGACGATTTCTAAGGTGAAGTCATTTGTTGCACAAGACGGCATCCACGTATAGCAGTCGAATTAGTTCTTTGAAAGTAATCTGTCATATATGTGCTGTATAGAGTTGAATGGATTAAAGAAAGCGATGTAGCGTGACATTCCTAGCACCATCCAGGAAGACATATAATTTTTAGCCGTATCTCTACCAGTCGTGGCGAGGAGGGCGGTGTACTTTAGCCCGTTAACCCGCAAATTTCCTCATGAAACATCAATTTTGAAAATTTACTTACAGAATGAATGACAAAGTTATTGAGCTAGTCGTTTCAGTGGTACATTTGGAAAAATCATCTCTTAATCTGCAAGTGAACATTTCTTAATGTAACTGCAGAATTGTTAAAGGGTTTAAATAGCACTAATGTATCTACGCTAAACGTTAACTGTCTCGCTGCTGCAAGCCACCAGACAATAATTTAAATGGGCAAAAACTGTTGACGTGATGAATATTTTGAAAACAATTTGACTGAAAGTTGTTGGTGGCTTAGTCACTAACAACTTTCAGTCACATTGTTTTTAAAATATTTAGCAGGCCCAGAGATATAACTTATGGAATATGTCGTCTGCAAAGACTCAGCAATCAGACGGTTAGAACTGTGCCGCCCACCTGTTGCGTGGAGATGTGATTTTCTGTCAAAATGCCTATGACCACTATTTATTCATTTTCATAACGATGAGTTATATTTTAGTAAATACATGTATATAAAATTTGTATATACTTTGTTACATAATTATATTTTCTGCCGCTTGCCTTAGTTAATTGAGCTGATTATTTGTTATCAGCACGCTCTGCCTTTTGTTGAAAGAGTGACTGAAATATAACATATAATATGCGTATGAATCCATGGCAGGATGCATGTTATGGTAAATTGTTGGACTGATTGGTATATTAACCATTCAATGGCTAAATTTGATCAATAAATACAAAATACTTGGTCAATGAGTGTCCATATGCAGGATAAGAGAAGACTATTTTTGAAAATGTATTACTTGAATGACTGGCTATTCTTCTTTTGGCCTACAAATGGACATTTCTTAAGACCAATGCAGAGGCCGGTTTTGGCGGCTTCGTCATGAAAACGTTATC
This sequence comes from Chaetoderma sp. LZ-2023a, assembly GCA_034401795.1. NCBI lineage: Eukaryota > Metazoa > Mollusca > Caudofoveata > Chaetodermatida > Chaetodermatidae > Chaetoderma > Chaetoderma sp. LZ-2023a. Next base: position 53,348,753 of record CM067360.1, read on the forward strand.
AAGTAAGCAAATGGATGAATGAGGAAGCGAGGAAATGAATCAAGGTCTGAACGAACTATCAAGTGACCGACCAAAAGACAACACGAATGAAAAGAATGACGGAAAGAACGGGCGAATGATTAATCTAATGAATGAATGAATAAGTGAACAAACGATTGAACAAATGAATTAACGGACTAACGAATGAATGAAGGAATAACAGACCGATTGACAGGACCGCGGGACTCAACAAATGAATGAACGAACGAAAGAACGAATGTACAAATGAACTAAGGAACTCCGATTGAATGAAAGAACGAATAAACGAACAAACGAACGAATGAACGAACGAACGAACGAACGAACGAACGAACGAACGAACGAACGAACGAACGAACGAACGAACGAACGAACGAACGAACGAACGAACGAACGGACGGGCGGGAGAACAAACGATCGAGCGAATAGATTTGATTTATGGATTGTATTGATCAGAATACCAACGAATGAATATTTGTTTAAAAGGGTGAGGGCTACTGACACAAGACTATTTATGTATGTGTGGCTGATGTACACCTATCTCTCACCAACGTGTAGATATTCAAAATAAAGTTTATTTAACAATAAATATTATTTACGAGTCTCTATGTCTAATGATTTAGCGATGTTCTGGCGTGCTGTATACATGAATGCGTGACTCCCACGCTAATGATGCGGAGTTATCCATGCATATATTCTCCGTTCTGTCTATAAATCTCTCCTGTGCCAGCAGCGCGGCAAACCATTTGAAATGCTACTCATCTCAATTAACCCCTTAGTGGTCAAGATATTTCAAGAAAGCTTAAGTTTCTGCTCAGGGAATGTTCATTTGCAGGTGGAACGAGAACTAAATTTGTAAATTTACCACCGGAATTTATAAGAATAGCTTTCTGTCGTCCTGCAAATTGTCGGCGGTCGTCTTTGACTGAGTTCGCCCATTCTGCATACGGAAAATCTAATCAAATGTTTCTCTATGCCGATTCCGAGACACAATTGATGCCATAACTGGATCCTGTCAGAGTGGCTTTAAACTTGAATGCAGCTGGGCAGAGAATAAATGGGATCCAGACATGCTTGTGCCAGTAGTCATGTCTAAACACTGGAATTTCCACAAGATGGGCATAGCCATGTCACAAGCCTTCGACACAAGTCAGTTCTCAAAGATCCTACACCAGGCCAGGTGCAATGAAGATGAGCTGCGACTAGTGAGACTGCTGCTTTCCGATACCAAGCTGCGAGTATGAGTCAAGTCATTGAAGTGTGTAGAGTTTGAGACATGGTCTCTTCCCGTGCTTTTAATATGCTACCTTGGCACAGCCTTGAAATCTGTGCCGGAAAATTCCACAAGACTAAACCCCAGTGTCCATACCTATGCCGTCCATGATGTGGCATGAGGTCATTCCTGATGCGTGCGGGAGTGCAGGTGGCGTCATCCGGGTCAGTTTGAGCGTGGAATCCTGGGGTCGGCTTCGTTCTCTCTTGACAGATCTTTAGAGCTGGGAGATCCTTCTACAAATATTTGGTGATCGGAATGATCAACTATACGCTTAACTGGGGAACCCGGTTTGCACCTAAGCAGCGCACTGTCTGGCCATTGTTGCAAACATGGGCAATCTCATTTGCTCTTTGCCTCTCTCCACCCATGCATATAAATGGGTACCAGTGTATAGCCTGGGGAAGTTACCAATTATTGACTGAAATAAAACCAGCCTAGATATGGCGTGAATGAGACCTCAAATAAGGGACTCGGTAGACGCCAATCAAACACATAACGTCTTCTCCAGCATGTTAATAGGCCCTGCCATAGGATCCGTGGTCAAAGTTTGTGGAACTTGTTTTGAAGTCACTGATGGTAAACAATTTGTTAAGACCTTTATGTAAGAAATACTTTTTTTAAACTTTTAATGACACCATGCATAGAGGAAGTACTACGACGTCCCTTCAGCAACCCTTCAGATAGCAGTGTACACCAGGATACACACCAAATACAGTAAGGAAAACAGGGCCATGTCCTCCGTGCGTCTCTTGGCTCACAAACAACTAGTTGAATATTTTGAAAAGAATTTGATGTTACGGCTTGGTCGTTGTGGACATATGGCTATATGTTCTGCTACCATGCTCATGGGAGGTCGCGGTGCAGAGTGCGTCTGCACATACACATGTGCCCACAGTGAGAGTACGGGCCGGAATGCGAGTACGTGTGCGGCCATGTGGGCATGTGTGAATTCGGGTGTTTGGGTGTGCTAATTATTTTTCCGGTACCTGAACTGTAAATTGCTCTTTGAGCGTTTTATAGACTCTGACCCAGATATCAAGAGACGTGGTGGCCTGGATGGATGGATACCTACACTCACTAAACCATCACTCCCAGAAAGAAATAATATTTTATTTATATGCACATTTTTTATATTGAAGAAAATATTGCATAGGACCAACATATAGTCCTGTACTGCCAGACAGCATGAGGGGGTTACCAATCTGTGCGATTTATACCAATTGGATCCATAGTATGTAGTTGGTGGATCCAGTAAGCTTCACGACTTTTTCTGGTTAATCCCGGTTAGATTTACGGGTAATGACGGCACATACCAACAAAAATAGGTAACGATGGTTAACCATAATTAACCGGATATACTGGGAATGGTTAACACTTAATCGACGGAAACCAATCTCACTTAACTCTACTTGGAAATAGTGGTACACACCCGCAAAATGTGGGTACCGACTGTTCAGCCATTAACAGCTATCAAATGATGGGTAATCGTCAGTATCTCACTTAACCGCACAAGAGGCGTATATAACCTACTCCTTTCACTGAGACTGGCATCCAGACTACATTAAACTAAAGTATGCGTCAGGCAAGACCGAGTTAAGTCAATAAGTAGGATTGACATATAGTTTATGTTACTAGCATAACCAAATAGTCAATGTTCTGGAGATTCCTGAGTCGATGGGTAGACTGATACATTACGCATCAGTAATATCAATACTTTCAGTATCAGATTCATTACCATCACCACCTGAATCATCATCATCGTCATCATCAACGCCCGCATCTAATGTGGTGCTTATGTACTCCTTGATCAGAAACTCTGTCTTGCAAAAAGCTGGGGAAACTGCTCCATTGTATGCGTACCCCTTGGTGATAAAATCTTTAGTTTCCTAGCGAATTATTTTAATGAGCATAGAGATCTGTAATCTTCTCCGCTGTAGCATTATGGCAGTACACTTTATAATTAAATCATCGGCATATATGGTAACAGACGTGGGATCTACACAATTGAGAGATATGTTCTCTAACTGACCCCTAACCACATAAAGTAGTGACAGATATATTACATATAAGAATACCCTCCTTGTTATCTCCTGACATTTAGTGACACCAAAATTATGTCATTGGCGGAGATGGCACCATTAACTAATTAAATAGATACTGTTAATAAGAATGCCCTCCTTGTTATCCTTGTGTCCTATATTGGGGACACCGAATAGAAATAAATAGAAATGTTGGAAAACTCCTCCTGACGTCATATATAGGGTATGAATACCAAATGTAAAACATTAAGATACCCAGCCCCACAAAATATAATTGGTCAAATCACCTTTTCACCTCCTCAATCTACCTCCCCAAATTTGGTCTATTACACCTCCCTTCTACTTACGTGTGACTGAACTACAAAATCAAGAGACTTGCTTACTTTTCATTAATCTTCTCTTAGTCAGACACGTTTTGCTTCACCAGAAACCATTCCGAATACGACACTATTCATAACCAAATGCGTCTACGGTGACAAAGTGAGCTCCATACTTGGCAATACCTGTAAAAAATGAAATGAAAATCAATGATGAGAATTCCACCCAATGAAGATTCACATGTCACCAGATCTCACAATAAACCAACAAACCTATGTATGGCTTCATTTGGACAATGAATAGGCTCCACCGTTTCCTCTTCACTAGGGATTGCAGATGTTGAATGCTAGATGTCTGTGCACGGACATAGCTAGCGAAAGCTCCCACTCACTCTGGGTACACTCCTTGTTCACTGGTTAAATCCACATATGCCAATGACAGTTTAGATATATCAGACACAGACAGGGAGAATGATGATGGCATTGCAAACATGATGAGATTCTTTAATTTGGTGTAATTAATAACTCGTTAACAGTCATTCCTAGATAAACCAACTTTGCTAAGATGCAATACACATTCTTTTGAATATTTGAAATTAATCTAACTGGAAGTCATTACTGCCTAATACAGCAACGAATTCTAACAAATGAATCCCAAACTATTTAACAACTATCTTGCATTTGGTATCCGAAATTTGAGAAAAGTGGATTAATCTGTGAAAGTGTTGAGGATCTTAATTGGTTATAAATTGGTTGAATATCCTATGATTTATGCCAATCCAGAGTGGCTTGCTTTAGTTTAATATTCTTACATAAAATAATAATAAATAGGAGAAGGCCTCGGCATGGGTTCTATTGTCAATTTTGTGGGGGTGGAGGTGTGGGGGTATCTTTGGAATTGCAAATTATGCACATTTTCTTGTAGATTTAACAATTAATAACAAGCCACCGAAAACGGGGAACTAAAGGTAAATGAATTTCTGAATATACATTTTCATAAGATTTTTTTTTGATATGCAGCATGGTAAACTTTGCCATAGAATAATAGTGACCATTTTGACAATTTACACGATTTGACATTAGGTTTCACAAGACATCAAATTCAGACCAAACGCAATTTAGTGAATCTTCCAGCAATACACTTTAAGCCGCTATAATTCACCTTTCCAGAGAAACCTCCTATCATATGACGTCATAATCAACCACGTGATGTGTAGAATGACATCATAATAAATGACGTCATGAATGATGTCGATAAGTACGTCAGGAACGCATATTTGAAGACGGTCTGTGCGTTGTAGTACAAATTGTATGCCTTTACTATTTAAAAAGTATTCTGGTGAATGTTTTGAAACTAATTTGACTGGGCGCTGTTGCTGCCATAGGCAGCAACAGCACCCAGTCAAATTAGTTTACAAAATATTCAACAGCTTCCCTGTACAGTTTCCAAGAAATTGATAGTAAGGGAATTCGGGGATCGATCAATCCCAGCACGGCTAGGTGTGTGTGGAGCTTAGCTAGTGATGGGCGGACATAGCTAAAAATGGAACGGTCTATTAGATATGAAGCATGCCATGGTTTGTTTGATAATTACTTAACCTACAGGAAGAAAACAGATTTTACCGTCGGCCATCTTGAAAAATGGCCCTTGGTGACCTATGCCCCAAACTTTTGAGAAGTATACCGTGACTCATTTTTATCAGTGGCCCCTGGGGACATGAAAACCATGTTCAAAATAAGTTCCCCAAATATTGTTCACTGATGCTATGGCAGGGTCTTCTACTATGTGTGTTAATTGAAATTATTGCTGAATATGTTGCGACAACAATTTGTATCATTCTGTAGCAAGTAGTACACTAATTACTTACTAATTATTTTGACGATAATTTGACTGACTGTTAAGCAGCAAGAACCGTAACGCGGATTACATACAGCAGCTCTCTGTATTTTCTCATGAAAATCATACACTTGCACTGAAGAGTTGAAATACATAGACGCGTATACCTGAAGAGCTGACTGACTAATGACCAGTTGCACGTGCAGGTTTTGGGGTTTTTTTATATAGAAATCCTGGCCTGTATGGACAATAGACTAAACGAATATGGCGTCAAATAATTACAATGAATATAGAGTCAGAACGTTGCATGCTGGGTGAATATTGCAAGCTTGGTAAGCTGCATAGAAATCAACAGGCATCTCATATCTTGTGAAAATATTGTTTCAATTTAATGGAACACGAGAGCATTAAAGTATCTTTGATTATTAGTTTTGTGAACTAATCGTGGCCACTCAAGAAAGGATAATAAGGGCAGGGAATCGGTTCCGATGTATTTCCTGTGCTGGATTACATAAAAGCGGATAGCGATATTGGGTACTTATTTAATAGGTGCCGGTGACGGTGTCTAGTGGAGGTCCTTCAGTGGCTATAGGGCGCCGGCTATAGGCTTATGTGTGCCTAAACTAGCTAACCAGCATGTCTATGGGCTTTATGTCTCAGAGGCCCAAGACTGTACTAAGTTACACGTATTAGGTTAGTAGTTAGTAGACGTGACTGGCAAAGAGTTACTAGCCCCCTACTGAGCAAAAAGGGTGTGCCCCAAGAATGGTCATCATATATACCTGCACTCCTCTATAAAGTCAAACACCGCTAATCTAATGCTGAGCTATGCAGCCGGGAACACAAATGGATATGGATGCAAAATAGTACACAAAGCAGCAAATTAGCACAGCACCAATACAGGTCGGAGATGATATCATGGGAATGATCCCTCAAGGTAAGCAACTATAGCAAACCTAACCTTTAGTCTGTAAGCTTTGGAGTCAGTTGAAAATTCTAACGCCATGGAGAGAAACCTGCGCGCGTCACCGGTAGAATTGTTAATTGTTAGCTAAATTTCGTATATGGGGTCGAAGATGTATATATAAAAGAGAGTGCGTGTAAGTTCCTATAGCACAATTGTGTGGGGGACAGTATGATGTAACTGGTGTGGTCGATGACGGGGATGAACAATGTTCCAGCCACCACACTGTGTTGATGCTTTGGAGGGCATCCCGTGGTTGCATTTTGGGGTCTTTATCAATGCTGTTAGTGAAGTCAAACCGTAGTGTAGTTTAACTGGATGAAATGAAAGAACTACTGTCATATCAATACTTGCCTCATTGTGTCTTTCTAACCGAAGATTTTCACAACTCAGTAGCTCCTGTTGATGTCATAAACCATGAACAGAAAAGCAAAGGCGGTGACATCTGTAACGCTGCTCTAATGCACTCGTTGATGACGATTATTGCAGGGTACCCTAAGCATTCAGGTTTGTGTGTAATAAAGGTCGGAAATATACCCAATGAGATGGTGTCACATGGATGACATGATATAAGCAGAATATAATCCGGTTCATGGAATATGTATCGACATCACAATGAATGGATCCGATCTGTCACAACTCATAACATGATCATATTAAGATAATAATTGACTATCAGCTGCGTGTATTATGGAATTCATATGTCCGGCCAGGCAGTAAATTCGACTCGACTTCGGCCTGACTTAGTAACCGGACGTCCCGTTAATACTAACTCTTCCTGGTGCTGGGAGCATTTGTATATAATATATTTATTATGTAGGTGGCTGGAGAGCTTGGCAGCTGGGTGAAGAGGAGGGAGAGAGAGAGAGAAAGAGAGAGAGAGAGAGAGAGAGAGAGAGAGAGAGAGAGTGAGAGAGAGACCCTAAAAACCACTTAAATCTTGATTCCAGTACTTTGTTTCAGTGGCTATTTTTCAAATGGAGCCAGAGTAAGGGCATATATCTGATTAAGTGACGTTCCGCGGTTATGTTGGGAATGGGTAGAAGGGAACTCTATCCAAATGATGATGTTATCAGGGTATTCTGTCAAGGTGTCTGACTTCTGGAAGGAGATATGTGCAATCTGTAGATAAACAAATTGAGCCAAGTTATTCATTGCTAGTTACATTCATCATTACCATGCCAGAATTTATAACTACTTATTCCGTGCAACACAACCGAAAGATATTTTGTCACGGCACAGAGAAGAAAATACATCTTATGTAAATTGGACTGATTTATAAGACATAGTAGAATCACTTCTGATGAACAAAATCGCAGATTTATTGCAACATAAACATTAAGATATGCTTATGGTGAGACAATATGTAATTTTGGACTAGTACTATGTAGAGATCTAAATTAAAAACCGATTCAGTTACTTCCAGCAAGTATAAGACCATCACAAGACGTTATATGGTTAGGCAACACTACTTAAGTTTCGTTCACGGAGTATATGGGTGCAGTATTTTGTGGGGATTTTTTCATTGCTTGAGGTCTACGTGGGTGCGTCGTTGCATTTCTGATAAGCCACAAGTGTTTTCTCAGGTTATTGCGTTTTGTTTAACTGATTGACAAGTCAGTCAATATCCGCGGCGTTCTCCCTTTGACGCGGTCTAATTGCTATGCACGAGAGCGCTCCTGCCTTAATCAACTGAAACCCGCGCTCGCGCAATATCATCGGCTAGAGTAGACTGGGGAATTGCAACTACACACATTTCCCATTGACTAGCTTCAAGATTGCTCGCTTTATTCAAATGATCAATTCAATTTAGGGCTCCCAGGAGAGGAATTTTGCGAAGACCCTAATCTCTCTTGTCGTTGGGACACAATTGAAGACATCTTATTAGGCTGAAATCACATGAAAACATTAATACCAGAGGCATAATGAATTCTTATCTTTCTCGCGTCATACCAGACAGCGTGTCCTTCTTTAAATCAGGACAGGGACAAAGGTCTAATTCTCGCTACAACTTGCTGTAGGATGAGAGTAATTGATTCTATTTTCTGTTACCAATAATTGGGTAATATAGCTATCTAGTGGCTGAGTGACACATGGTTATTGTTTTATCTGTGCAAACCCGACATACCATCGATATCATATACGTTATTTACCTATTTATGCGATTCTATTGTAAGTATTTTGAAATGAGATTTATGTGATGGTTGCTGCCTCTGGCTGTAACAGCTTCAAGTGAAATTATTTTCAATATGTTCACCAGAGTTAGGCCTACTGTGTGTTTGTCATGGAAAAAAGATCCTTGGTTTTCACTCATGTATAGTTTCACCATGAATACCCAGATTCTGAATTTCAAGGAAACCGTTAAATATTTTGAACCTAATTTGCAAGAAAAAACTGTTGCTGATCCCACTCAAATTAGTTTCAAAATATTCAACGTAAGCGTACATGATTTTACTGTTTTGGTATTTCAGGTTCAAACAGTTATATTGGATTCAGCCGGGATAAATAAAGGTGTATCTGATTATTTAACACATTCATGGCAACGTTTTCTCGGGAATATAAAAATATTTGATTATTATATATCCATTTGTAAATATTTGCTTATTAAATATCCATTTGTAGGCCAAAAGATACGTGTTTTTTTTACAGTTTTCAACTGGAATGGCTGGCGGTTCGATCACGCAGCCAGTTATTCCAATAAAACATTTTCACAATAGTATTCTCATGGCCTGCAAATGGGCATTACTTAAAGCGATGCTAATCTCATCTCAAATGTTGTATTGCACCGATAGAATATGGTCTATGGATTCCATATCATTCACATCCTGTCACATTCGCTTATCTGTATCGCAATAAATGGCTTTGTAATATTGACTAAATGTTCAACAGTGACCGCCACCATTTTGTCTGCTCAAGCTGTAGGGTGTGATGTCATATAAGTGCCAATATATTACATTCTTTAATATCTAATACTCATCCCGTTGAATATTTTGAAATTAATTTGACTGGAAGCTGTTGCTGCCTATGGCAGCAACAACCTCCAGTCAAATTGGTTTCAAAATATCCAACAGCTTACCTGCGGCATTGTTTTTATACGACATTGCCAAACTATATCTAGCACCTCTATGACTGAGCGTATATACAGAGGCAGACACACTATGTTTATTCCGATTGGTTGAAAAGTAAATCATGACAGCCATCATATGCTGTAGAAATGTGTCAACATTTAACTACTAAAGCCTGAATATCTTTCCTTAACGCCATGATAAAAAGCTTTAAATTACCTGGATAGTTTATGAGCGGCGTGTTAGATCAGCTGAATAGCTATCACGTGACTGGATTAGTTATCCTTTAAAACCACAACAGAGACCAGTTTTGGCCAGCTTCGTGATGAAACGGTTAATCCTCAAATTTGTTCCGAAAAATTACAACTTTCTAATAGAAAATATCCATAATAGATAAAATGAATCACTGACATGACTGCTCGGTTAACAAACCAATCATTCCAGTGGCAAATTAAACAGGTTTCCTCCTGGTCTGGAAATCGGCACTTCACAAGAGCCATAACCACTGCAGAATCCATTTTGGTCGTATTGAAGTGTTAACAATTTCATTGACAAATCCCTGAAAATGTATATTCTTTACGATAATAAACATATCATGGTGAATATTATGAAATTAATTTGACTTGAAACCATTGCTGACTAATTCAGGAATGGCTTCCCGTTCAAATTAATTTCGAAATATCATGACTTTCCCTGCATGGTTGCCTTGAAAATGAGATACGTGGACTTCATTGGTGAAAGTGTTAAATCTCATGATGTAGCCGGCCAAAACTAGCCTCTGGGTGGTTTTTTAAATTTACCACAGAAATGACAGGCTCCGTAAGTGAGTCGGCGATTACAGTAGTAAATTCTCAAACATAATCTTCTCTTGGCCTGCAAATGGAGATTCAATAATGAAATATTTTGATAATCTTGAACAAACCTAACCATTAAAGGGTTAAGCAGTAAAGTGTTTTTAGAATAATCAGCGGGTAATATAGACTTCACACAGGTAATATAGACCACACACATGTAATGTTGACCACACACAGGTAACATAGACTTCACACAGGTAATATAGACCACACACAGGTAATATAGACCACACACAGGTAATATAGACCACACACAGGTAATATAGACTTCACACAGGTAATATAGACCACACACAGGTAATATAGACCACACACAGGTAATATAGACCACACACAGGTAATATAGACTTCACACAGGTAATATAGACCACACACATGTAATGTAGACCACACACAGGTAATATAGACTTCACACAGGTAACATAGACCACACACAGGTAATATAGACCACACACAGGTAATATAGCCCACACACAGGTAATGTAGACCACACACAGGTAACATAGACCACACACAGGTAATATAGACCACACACAGGTAATATAGGCCACACACAGGTAATATAGACCACACACAGGTAACATAGACCACACACAGGTAACATAGACCACACACAGGTAATATAGACTTCACACAGGTAACATAGACCACACACAGGTAATATAGACCACACACAGGTAATATAGACTTCACACAGGTTACATAGACCACACACAGGTAATATAGACCACACGCAGGTAATATAGCCCACACACATGTAATATAGACCACACACAGGTAATATAGACCACACTCAGGTAATAGAGACCACACACAGGTAATATAGACCACACACAGGTAATATAGACCACACACAGGTAATATAGACCACACACAGGTAATATAGACCACACACAGATAACATAGACCACACACAGGTAATATAGACCTCACACAGTTAATATAGACCACACACAGGTAATATAGAGCACACACAGGTAATATAGAGCACACACAGGTAATATAGACCACACACAGGTAATGTAGACCGCACACAGGTAATATAGACCACACACAGGTAATATAGACCACACACAGGTAATGTGGACCACACACAGGTAATATAGACCTCACCCAGTTAATATAGACCACACACAGGTAATATAGAGCACACACAGGTAATATAGAGCACACACAGGTAATATAGAGCACACACAGGTAACATAGACCACACACAGGTAATCTAGACCACACACAGGTAACATACACCGCACACAGGTAATCTAGACCACACACAGGTAATATAGACCACACACAGGTAATGTAGACCACACACAGGTAACATAGACCTCACACAGGTAACATAGACCACATACAGGTAATATAGAGCACACACAGGTAATACAGACCACACACAGGTAATATAGACCACACACAGGTAATGTAGACCACACACAGGTAACATAGACCTCACACAGGTAACATAGACCACATACAGGTAATATAGAGCACACACATGTAATATAGACCACACACAGGTACCATAGACCTCACACAGTTAATATAGACCTCACACAGTTAATATAGACCACATACAGGTAATATAGAGCACACACAGGTAATATAGACCACACACAGGTAACATAGACCACACACAGGTAATATAGACCTCACACAGTTAATATAGACCACATACAGGTAATATAGAGCACATACAGGTAATATAGAGCACACACAGGTAATATAGAGCACACACAGGTAACATAGACCACACACAGGTAACATAGACCTCACACAGTTAATATAGACCACATACCGGTAATATAGAGCACACACAGGTAGTATAGATCACACACAGATAATATAGACCACACGCAGGTAATATAGAACACACGCTGGTCATATAGACCACACACGAGGAATATAGCCCACACACTGGTTAAATAGACCCCACACCGGTAAAATAGACTGCACGCAGACAATATAGATCTCACACAGGTAATATAGACCACAGACACGTAATATAGACCGCATACAGGTATTATAGTCCACATGCAGGTAATATAGACCTCACCCAGGTAATATAGACCACATACAGGTAGTATAGACCATACACAGGTAATATATACCACACGCAGGTAATATAGATCACACGCATATAAATGCAATTATTAAAATTCATTAAATATCAAATTAACACTTTTTTATTTACATATATTTGTGGGATACTCTGCTGACATTTGGTAGCTCATCAATGCATAACATATGTGGCAATGAGCTTCTACATACAAGGACATACAGTGCAACTAAGGTAATGGGCGTTAAACGTGACACTATAGGCCAGTCGAAATTGACATATATCCTAAAATTTTAGTTAATACCATTTTGTTTTCTTTAATTACTTTAATACAACCTAAAATACCAGCCGGAAAATTCTCCAAAATTCACACATTGGGGAAATATGTTTTGGGTTAAAATAGAAATGGCCGCAAAAATATTGGTTAAGACCCATATAATATCATTAACATATCATTAGAATCGTGAACACAATATCCTGACAATTGACATTTCCAGATTTATCTGTGCCCCGCCCATCTCTAGCTAACTCCGCCAACACCTTGCTCGTCTAGGATCGATTGATCCCTGAACTATCTGACTATCAATTTCCAGAGAATTACAGAGGTAAGCTGTTGAATATTTTGAAACTAATTTGACTGAGTGCTGTTGGTGTCTATGGCAGCAACAGTGCCCAGTCAAATTAGTTTCAAAATATTCAACAGCATGTTTCTTAAATAGCAAATACATACAATTCGTACAACATAGGCCGTTAAAGACGGGCTTAATCGAATCATTCATGACGTCACGTAGTTGATTATGACGTCAAATGATTGAGCCAGAAAATGGATTCAGGAATTCTGGTTTCAAATCGATTCCAACACATGCACAAATTTTCTGGAAAATGATAGTAATGGAGTTCAGAGATCGATCGATTCCAACACGAGCACGGTGTGGGTGGAGCTTAGCTAGTCATGGGCGGGGCATTGCTAAATCTGGAAAGGTCCATTCTCAGAATCGAAGCTTTAACGTAGCTATATAAGTAACCTGGAGAATATTTTGAAACTAATTTGACTGTAGACTATTTCTACCTATGGAATGTGTGTTGAATTGTAAATTAATTAAACAGACCTTTGCAAGGAATCTACTTAGAAATGTGAGTGCAATGTCAGCTAACATCTGACATATTTGATATTGATGTCATATACTTAAGTGACAGATTTGATGCAGGGTTGTGGCAGTGGCACTAAACTAAACTAAGCTATGGTGCCATTCCAGCGATGATTTCTGAATTAATTTGGTTGTCAGCAGTGTGCGCTTGGATGCGTGTGTGACTGGCCTTGAACGTTTGGTTGTCAACGGGTGTGGTGTTCCGCAGCCAAAGTACTCATGACTTGAGATTAGACTGTGTTTGATACAGAGCTTTGTGAAAGGGATCTATTACTCTATGCACGTACAACTACTACAAATCACATGATTATCTCTTTCTACTTGCTATATGTCACCAACATTGGATTTACAGTGTGGGTGAGATATGGGTTGGGGAGGTGATTAGGGTGTAATATGCCGCAAATGCTTTATCAGCGGTTATTGCATTTTTCCTAACTGATTGACAAGTCAGTCAATATCCGCGACGTTCTCCCTTTGACACTGTCTAATTGCTATGCATGAGAGCTCTCTTCCCTAAATCAACTGAAATCCGCCCTCACGTAACTTCATCGTCTAGAACAGACCGGGGAATTACAAAGGCACACATTTCCCATTGACTAGCTTGAAGATTGCTCGCTTTATTCAAATGATCAATTCTATTTAGGGCTCTCTGGAGAGGAATTTTACCGTGGCTGTAAATTCTCTTGTCGCTTGGATACAATCGAAGACATCATTTTCTGGGTGAAATCACATGAAAAAGATTCATACAGAAAGTGTAATGTTGAGTTCCCATTTTTGTCACGTCATACCGGGAAAATTGTACCTCTTTAGATCAGCTCTGCGACAAAGGCGTAATTCCCGATACAATTTGCTGTGGGATGAGAGTAATTGGTTTTATTTTCTGTTTCCAGTAATTGGGCAATATTTTTATCTCGAGGCTGCAGAAGCCATGGTTACCGGGTACGTCCATCCCACCACTATTGATCAGAAATCTAAAATACTTCAGTGATGTAAAGGTTAATACATTTCTTTTCGAACACCAGGAACGCTCGAATCAAGGTGAAGACGTGTGCGACCTGTTCATTGTCTTGGTCAGCTACGACTTTCAGTCGATTTGTTCTCAAAATAAACATCAGGAGCATAGCTATAATGCTAGAGAATACAATCCGCATAAAGATAAATGTAATTGCTTAATACAGCGCAATATGTTTTATTGGGTCTGACTGACAAATCTCGTGGAATGACCTAAAATGCAAAACTTTTGATTATAAAAAATATGATCGAAATAGTCCGGAGAAACAACATGTTGCTTGATTTTCCCAGAAACCTTACGGCAATAGATGGGTCTAATTAGTAACTCAAGGATAGCATATGACGTCATACTCAATTAGCTCAAATGTAGGCTGACGTCACAATCAAAATGTATAAAATAAGTGACCTATCTAGCTCCGTCATGAACATTTGGTAGTCTGGCAGGTGTACCTTTCTGGTCTTGGACTCTCTGATACGCTCTAACCAGAAGATCAGATTCGGGAAGAGCGTGTCTCTTGTCTCTTCTTAATTTAACAACATGACACAATAACTTCGAACTTCATATTAAAACATTGACTTACATAAACCTAAGTTGACAGATTTATATACACATTACTACAATAAATTATGCAGAATTAACTGTGCAATAAAAGCACGTGGTCAAACCTGTACGTGTAATGTCTAGATAACAAAAGTTATAAGTCTAGTCTAATTCAATAATTCAGTGCTTCGTTCTGCCAATGGGATGTCGTCATAATCAAGCAAAAATGTGCAGATCATGTTCAACGCAGAATGAAGAAGTGGTCTTGTTCAGTAATAACATAGCTATTAAGCTCAATCAGATTGCGCTGGTCCTATTTGTGTCTAATCACATTACTCAGTTCGATCACCGCTCAATGATGTAGGCTACTGGACGGTTACCATATTCTTTCAACTATGCACATATTAATCAACCAATCAGATTAGTTTACCGATGTTGGCAGATTTGGTGAGTTGCACCAATCATTATTCGAGATGCACGGCTCTCGGTATGCTCCATAGCCTATCACCGATTGCCGTTTTTACTTCACACCAATAATTGTCAAACAATCATTTAAAACTCCAACCAATCAGTGAGAACTGTATTTCTAAAAGATACATTCAGTCTAATTATTTGCAAAACAATCATCTTTCCTATTTGTTATCAGTGTATCAGATTTATTGTAATTCTGAATCTAAAGATATATAAGATATAGCTATATACAAATAGAGAACCTTAATACATCTACCAGTAAATAATCAATGATAATAACATAAACGTGGTTTGTATAGACACCACGCTTTGAATATATTGCCATTCAACAAGTTAGCTCTTAAACATTGTTGTTTCTATGTGGTGATTTATTTTTGGCATCTGTTATATTCACAAAATAATATACAAGTTTCTTGAA
>CM067360.1:53369767-53376133 GCA_034401795.1 Chaetoderma sp. LZ-2023a
AATCAAATTCTGGATCTGTAGTATTTTCAGAAACTTCTGATCAGATGTGGTACAAATGGAACACAAGAGTTACTGATCCAGAAAACAAGCAATGCCCAACTTTGGTTAGGATCCGGTCCCAGATCTCTGAAATTATTGCCCTGATTTGGCTCAAATTTTAGCACAAGAGAGGGTGACCCTGTAGACTAGGAATTCCCAATTTTGGTCATGATCCAGATCCGGAAACGAACGATCAGATTTGGCTCAAATTTTAACACAAGAATTATTGATCCCGTGAACTAGGAATATCACACTTTGGCTATGATCCGGACCCAGATCCAGATTCGAATCAAATTCCGGATTAAAATAAACAGCCCAGGCCCTGGCGTAGATACGTGTATAGATTTCCTAGGGCTTATACGTTGACTGTTGACTTGAGTAAGAGATACCATTAGCTTCAAACCTACACCAAATGGAATTCTGAAATTAACTCGGAAACGTCAAAAATGTTACTGTTACTCAATAGACAATAGTAACAGATTGGGAATACCTGAACACCTCCACAATGCACATCAAAATCATCCTTCTACCAAATTTCTATCAAACGTTATACACGGTTTCAGGATTAGCGGAATTCGGGTGGCGGCCTTCTTGGACTTCGGTAACCGGGCAACGTCGAA
The DNA here is from genome assembly GCA_034401795.1 of Chaetoderma sp. LZ-2023a. Taxonomy (NCBI): domain Eukaryota; kingdom Metazoa; phylum Mollusca; class Caudofoveata; order Chaetodermatida; family Chaetodermatidae; genus Chaetoderma; species Chaetoderma sp. LZ-2023a. The sequence goes on from CM067360.1 coordinate 53,370,427, forward strand.
AATGTTTACTGACCGCACAGTTGTATCGGAACAAAGGAAAACTTCATAATAGACACCAAAATCATCAATCTACTAAGTTCCTATCAAACGTCATACGCATTTCGTATTCCGATCTGGCCACTGGCCTTGGTAAAATGGCCACTTTCCGGCCTATCCTACAAATTTCGGAATTTCGCCTTTACTTGTATAACCTTTACTTGTAAAGCTAGCGGTATGCCATGCTCAATCAACAAAGTCCATACGGCGTCTTTATACCAGGGCTTGGACTGTAAAGTGAATCAGAAGACTTGCCCAATGTCCAAGTAGTGTCTGATTGTCTCAATCGCAGGACGTCTAAACAGTAAAGATAAGCAACAACAGATGCCAGTCACATCAGTTTAAAAATATCTAGCATAATATTATTTACAGCAAAATATGCTCATTGCTGCTGGCTTGTGACTGTTAACGTATCATTATCGTTTTACATTCAGGAGTACGTGTGTGGCGCTATGGACGGGTGTGATTGTATGTGCACATGTATTATATGTGAGACACGAGCATAAGCATCTGTCTTATCGTGCTCCCATTGAGACAGCAAAGATCAAATAATCTCGGTGTATGTGCCAAGCTCAGACATTGGCGATCGCTCTAGACAGATCTACTGTAGCCCCCTAGATGAGTGGTGTGTCATATTGGCGAGTCTGACAGATCATCGGCCTGTATTGGTCACATCCCATCACGTCTCTCCTTGTAGTTTCCACTGCAATACCCGACCTAGCCCCTCGCTAGTACCACTTAAAATATTTGATTTAATCTGTCATAAAACTGATTCTGTCATTGCTTAAATCTGGGATTAAGCTCGCGTGCTTTCTGTTCACGCTCCGAGCTGCTGTCGCAGAGTAGGAGAGGATCATGATTATCTGTCGTCGTCCACACGGTTTCCAGACTCAGCATCGATTGACGCATGCCGCTATAGGATCATTAACAGAGCTCTAAAACTGTATACGTAGTCAACAGCACCAGTACGTATAACGTGCTTACCAGTTGCATGTTCAATCACCTTGGAGTTTCACGTTATGTCTTCTCATATTCCAACTGACAATAGACAACAAATATAATGAGTAAAGCATATGCGTTCAGTGATAAAAATATTCGTACACTTGGCAGTCGTCCGTTTTATTTTGGTAACCAGGTCGAAGAAACAGCCATTGCAAAGAACGGGTATTTTAGTGTTTCTATTTGTGTACAAGACCGAAATTTTATCGGCTCGCTGAACGGAGATTGACGGCGTGTGTAGAATGAACCCGCTCAGTAGCAAAGTAAGCGTACAGGTTGTAACGAGCGCGCTCCAATATGGTGGCCGGATCAACAGTCATCAGTCTACGCGTTACATTTTTTGTTTGTCTCATTTTCATAGAAACGGAATGTCGCTTTAGCGAAGATTTGCCCGCTTGGAGATTGCATTATGAACTGTTCAAGAAGACGAAGGGTCAGAGATTGGTTCGTCCGAGAGGTGATGATAATATGCTGACGGTCAGACTGGGTATGCGGCTAACACAACTTCTTGATGTGGTAAGTCAAAGAATAGAAACATGATACCCCAAATTAGACACGGTCTCGGGATGTGAGAAACCGTAAGGTGAATATTCTGAAACAAATTGAACTACAAAAAATACTGAGGGTAATATCCAGTTAAATTAGTTTCATAATTTTTTACAGTTTACCTAGGCTGTATTGGTGTTTTAAACATGAGATAATAGAGTTCATCTTGATGTCTGGGCCCATATGCATAAAGGTGGTTTAGAGAGAGTTTAGCTTAAACCCTGTGGAACTTTTTCTTTTACACTACTGTTCATATGCATAAAGGTGGTTTGAGGCAAACAGTTGGTTAATAATTAAACCAGTTCATGTACACCACTGTTCATATACATACAGGTGGTTTAAGGTAAACAGTACGTTAATATTAAACACAGTTTAAGAGACTGTATGTATACGAATGGTTTAGCTTAAACAAAGGTATAAATACCTCAACATATGCCAGTTTTACTAAACCTAGTCGGGGGTGGGAGGGGGGGGGGGGGCAGTGGTGTAACTTCCATAATGGTCTGATATTACGCATTCAAATTCCGGTCTTGGAACAATATGATGGTTCATTCTATTTCCTGATGCAGGTTGAAAGTAATGGTATTTGCTGAATTCGGCTCATGGTTGAATCTGCTGCTGTGAGTGATATTGGTGGTGGTGGTGGTGGTGGTGGTGGTGGTGGTGGTGGTGGTGGTGGTGGTGGTGGTGGTGCTGGTGGTGGTGGTGGTGGTGGCGGCGGTGGGGGTGGGGGTGGGGGGTGGTGTGTAACGTTACACGTCCTTTATGGATATGGGCTGGTGTAACAATTTCCTTGACTGAAATTGACAGATTTCTATCAAACTATTTCAAAATATTCAACAACATTGCTGCCTTGAAATTGAGATTCTGGAAATCAATTTTAAAGTAGGTTAGCATGGCCATGTATGGAAATATCGAACAATACATAACTTTATTCGTGTTTATCTGAACAGTTAGCAGTACCCCAACATTCCACCCCCACCCACCCCACTCCAACCATATTGGTTGAGTGGCGGATCCTTCTTAAGTGCTATCAGGGCAGGTTGACGGTGACCAGAAACCTGACTAATAATATTTTCACATGGTTAATATTAAATTTACTTCATTTAATATTAATTCGCGCGCGCGCGTGCGTGCGTGCGTGCGTGCGTGCGTGCGTGCGTGCGTGCGTGCGTGCGTGCGTGCGTGCGTGCGTGCGTGTGTGTGTGTGTGTGTGTGAGTGTGTGTGTGTGTGTGTCTGTCTGTCTGTCTGTCTGTCTGTCTGTCTATCTGTCTGTCTGTCTGTCTGTCTGTCTGTCTGTCTGTCTGTCTGTCCGTCTCGCTCTCTCTCTCTCTCCCTGCCTCTCTCTCCCTCCATCCCTCCCACTCCCCACCCCCTCTCTTCCTTCCTCCGTCCAGCCAGCGAATCGTAAATGAGGATCTGTAATGATATCGATAGTGACATATAGAATACCAATCTCAAGTTTTATCGAGATACCTTCATCAATAACGGAAGACTAGCGATAAAATAATGACGGGGCCCTACAAAACCCAACAGGGCAATGAATTGAAAATTGACTTCCGTAATAACATCAAGAGTTACCCGGAGAATATATCCCTCTCAAGTTTGTTTCATCAAGATCCGTTCATTATTAACGGTGGCGATTTTAAAATTTACGGGTCATACTAAAACCCAGCAGGGCAATGAATTGGAAATTTAGTTCCGTGATGGTGTCAGGAATCATCAGTAGAATATCCCTCTCCAGTTTTATTGAGATCCGTTCATCGATAACGGAGGGGTGGCGACTTTAAAGTTTAATGGTGGGAAGTTTCAGCGAGATTGAATGAAAATTGAATGAGGAATAGTAAAACTAAACAAAATGTTCACAACCCAAACGGTCCCAACAACAACACCCAACAACTACCACTCAGCCCCGCCCCGTACCCCCCCCCCAACCCCCTCCTCCTCCCCCACCCACCCACCCACCCCCACCACCACCACCACTCACCCACCCCACCCCCGCAACGACAACGACAACAACAACAACAACAACAACAACAACAACAACAACAACAACAACAACAACAGCAACAACGACGACCACGACGACGACGACGACGACGACGACGACGGCGAGGACGAGGACGACGACGACGGCGACGACATGACCAAGCCTTGAGATCTAAAAGACTATTGTATGTAATACACGTGTTTATGTGTCTATCTCAGGATGAGAAAGAACAGATTATGGTGACCAGTGTGTGGCTCTTACACGTAAGTATGAACACTCTTACATGTATGTCATTTCGTGTCAGACAAGCGCGTAGTCACTATGTTATTAACAATACTCGATGGTTATTTCCATTGTTCGCATAGGCCTTCATTCATTGATTTACCTTTACACTAGGGCCGAATGATGTTGATTCTTGATGGCGGATAAATGATTGAATCTCTTAGTAGTCCCTGCGGTTTCATTGCTCTAACGCACTGTGCTTGGTAATGGAGGAATCCAGTTTTAGCTATGCCCCGCCCATCTCTAGCTAAGCTCCACCCACGCTTTGCGTGGTTTTGGATCAATCGATCCCTGCACTCACTGAATCTCAATTTCCAGAAAACTATACAAGTAAACTATGGCAGCAACACCGCCCAGTAAAATAAGGTTCAAAATATTCAACAGAATGTTTAGGCTACTTAAATAATAGACATACATTTCGTATAACAACGCTTAGTCCTTCATCAATTAAGCTTTCGTGGCGAACTTGGCCACCTCATTCATGACGTAATTTATTATAACGTCAGCCTACATGTGACGTAGTCGATCATGACGTCACGTGATTGACTGATAAACTGGATTCATGATTTAGTGTGCCGTGCGCACAAAGGAGTCACCTGACGTTGTTGATAGTTGGGAATTGTTGGGATATACATCAAATCAGATTTAAGCGGGTGCGATTCATGCCTCGAAACCGAAAGCGTATCAAACTAAATTGGCGTAGCTTAGCCCATTAATGAGTAAATTCGGAAAGAATATCAAAATATTTGCTTGTCAAATGGCCATTTGCATGCCAAGAGAAGACAATTTGTGTGGATTTGCCACTGTAATGGCGGCCTTGGTTTCAAAAATAGTCTTCTCTTGGCCTGCAAATGGCCATTCGCCAAGACCACTGGCAGAGGCGGGCTTTGGCCGGTTTCGTCATTAAAGGACGTTATTGAGAGACCTAGTCCGCGGAAATCATCCTTTAAGTTAGCAAGGTTTAAACCGCCGTATGATGTAAGTATATTGATTAACTTGTGAATAATATGCTATAGGCAGCTGTGTCTAAAAAAATCTGATCTGATTTGGGTCAGATTTGAACACAAAAGAACTTATTGTAAAGTAAGCGTCCAGACTTGGCCGTGATCGTACTGGATCGATTTGGCTCAAATGATGTACTACAATTCCACAACTATGAGTGTGATCCGAAAAATCGTTATAATTTGACAATATGATTGCTCTTGTTTATAAAGCAATTACTATTAAGATGTGGTGGTGTTGCCGTGTGGAAGTAGATCCAACATGGAGTCGGGTGTTCAAGTATTATCCATCAAATCAGTGTGTGAGATGTGTTACCATCGTGGGTTTACAGGATATTTCGGGGAAATACAAGCAACCAAATGGGCATGGGTATTCCTCTAGTCCGTATTGTTTCCACAACTCTCACCTATTACACCAAGTTGTTACCGTTGCACAGCAAAGACACATCAAGCTTGTACCGATCGGTATTGTAAAGATGCGTTTCCCATCATCTTGGGAGCACCATGCCCGAACATAGGTCTCAAAGGGTCCATGTGCAAAGTTTCAGAAATTCTTACCCGGGGCCCTCTGAACTCTCAAGTGCAAAGTTGGCATGACCAAAGTCAGACTGGTCTCAGTTAACCTTTTCGCTGATGCTGATGCCACACTATTAGACCAGAGAAGACCAGCGAGGTTCTCAGAAATCTACTAGCCACAATGTTCCGTCTATGTTCCATAGAAAAGGGAAGGAAACTTCTAGCGGGTATTGATGACACACGGTTCGAAATCAGAGACCGTGAGATGGCATTCCTCCAACTCGAACCGCTTTCATTCAATACGCCAAGCCACACTAAATAACACACGTGTCATGC
>CM067360.1:55296267-55456267 GCA_034401795.1 Chaetoderma sp. LZ-2023a
CCATTTTCTTAAATCCTACTGATAGCGAAGAAATTTACAAAATACTAGAAGTAAATTAACACAACTAAAAGTGATGGCATTGATAATTTTAAATGAGAAATATTCAAACACTGTGTTGCGGAAATACTAACTCTACTGGATCATATTTGTAATCTATCACTGACACAGGGTATATTTACACTAAGATGAAAATGCACCTGACTGAAAGCTGTATTTCAGTGGAATTACCAAATAACTAAATAAAATCGTCATCTTATATCCATCACAGTATGGTTTCAGAGAAAAGCCCTCTACTATGGTTGCCATTGTGGATAGGATTGAAAATCATCTGTCTCCCTAGAGAATAATGAACATAGATTTAGATGTATTCATGGAGCTTTCCAAAGCATTCGATACAATTGACCATTCAATTCTATTACAAAAGCTCACATATTATTGAATACGGGCATTGCATTGAATTGGATACAGAGCTACCTGCCAAACAGGAGACAGTGTGTACAATTCAATGTTGTTATTTCAGAATACAAAGAGGTAGTCTGTGGTGTACCCCAAGGTTTAGTTCTTGGGCCCCTGCTGTTTCTTTTGTCTGTGAATGGCACACCCACAATCTGTAACCATCTCTCAGTAATACTCTTTGCAGATGATACAAATGCTATCTGCAGACATAAGAAACCAATTAGAAAAATGTTACTAATGAAATTACAAAATTAATAGATTGTTTTAAAGTAAATAAGCTGCCCTTAAATGTGAGTAAATCCAACCACATGTTATTTACAAAATGTAAAGAATTAAAGGAAACAGCTCTCAGAAAATTTACATCAACAAACAGATAATATCTGAAGGCCAATATACCAAGTTGTTAGGAGTCTATTTGGATAGGAATTTGAGATGGGAGAAGCATATTGAGGTAGTAACATCCACGATAGCAAAACGCATTGGCATCATACGCAAACTAAGATCCTATATAATACCTACTATTATAAAAAATTTGTATTGCACAATGATACTTCCTGACATCACTTACTGTAATGTTATCTGGACTAATACATCTGAAGCTAAACTAAAAAACTAAAATCACTACAAATGCAAATCTATTAAATTATTTGCCCAAACAGCAGGTGGCCAGGATATCTTTAAAATAGGAAAACTGCTAAAACTCGAGGACACTAAAAGGCTCCAATTATACACAATCTTAAGAGACTTCCAAAATGGCAACTTACCCTTTTCTTTAACCAGTATTTTACAGTAAATACACAAATACACTAACAACATAAGAACACGAAATAACTTGCATACAACAACAAAGACACTCATATATGAAATAACACAGATACAAAGACACGCACATACATTATAACTCCACAGTCATTTAAACAGATCAAAAATATGATTATACAAAAACTACTCTGCCCTGACAAACACCCACCACCATCCTTCACCCAGTCACCAGAACAAATAATAATAATAATAATAATAATAATAATAATAATAATAATAATAAAATTAATAATAATAATAATAATAATAATAATAGTAAAATAATAATAATAATAATAATAATAATAATAATAATAATAATAGTGATCACCAAACTACTAAGGCCAATGCCAATACCACCATTTTCACCACATGCCACCACCGAGTACTAAGAATATTGTCATTGTTACAATTACAACCACTAGATGACATAAATAAGAAACGGTAAATTTGAAACTCAGATGAATTTATAATGAATTTTAATTTAACAAGATAAGCACACATATCTATGTACCTGCAAATATGTTGTCTATTTGTTCCATGTCCCATGTCATTTGTCTATCTCTTATAGGACTAATTTAAACTTGAAGCTTATGCTCTTCTTATTTGTTATAGTATTTGTTTCAGTCTACATGTATAATGTATTTTTGTTCTATGTAGGAGACCACCGTCTATATAAGCTCTGCCTTTGATGGACCACCTGTTGTAGTATTACAAATTGCATATTTTATATCAAAATTTGAATAAATGAATTTGAACCTGAACTTGATTTGGTGCTGTTGGTGCCTATGGCAACACATAGAATTTGTACAATTAACTGGTTTTTCAATGTTCATGACGGAGTTAGATACGTCACTGGGTAATGTGATCTCAGTCTATCAATGACGTAGTTGCGTATGTCTTGAGTGACAGATTAGATAACTCTCGTTGTGCTCATATTCTGTACACGTTAGTGCAACAAACTATAATAGCAGTTCGCGTGTTTCACCTTGTACGTATGAGAATAATTCATGAATCCATTTCCTCACTCAATCATAACACGTCATAATCAACTACTCGACGTGTATGATGACGTCATAATCATGACGTCATGAATGATTCGATTATGCCCGTTTTACCGCTTAATAGTCCAGCACGTTGCAGGAATTGTATGTCCGCTATTTAATAAGCATGCTGTTGAATATTTTGAAACTAATTTGACTGGGCGCTGTTTCTGCCATAGTACCAAGTCAAATTAGTTTTCAAAATATTCAACAGCTTACCTGTATAATTTTCTGGAAATCCATAGTCAGAGTTCGATCGATCCCAACACGAGTGAGGTGTGGGTGGAGCTTAGCTAGAGATGGGCGGCGCATAGCTAAAACTGGAAAGGTCCGTTCCTACGTCAAAATGTTTCCCCTGAAGAAAGTTGTTGAGTCCCAGAAAAATAGAAGATGTCCGCATATCTTTTCTCACCTCAGCGGCTATGTCGTTTTCATCTCTTTTTCATTTTTTGGAATAAAAACATACATCGCGCAAATCATAAGTCTCAACAGTTCAGTATACACGCCACGATCGTTCGCTTACGACTTTTAAATAGCTGGCATCCGCGCTATAGTGGATTATAGAGTGGGGAATAATGTGTTGCTGGATTTTCACCTCAAAGGTCATTTCAATGCAACAGAGGTTACACATTCGTCAAGGTGGTCATGTTTATGAATGAAATCCAGCATGACCATGCACCATTTGTCATATCTTGTTTAAAATGTTTAGCTCATAACTTGGGTGTATGTAAAGTGTTACATCGGATATTAAATAAGTAATTTGCACGTGAATTAATAGGAAAGCCGTACACAAAATGTGTTTTTCACAAAATCTAATTCTACATGTTATACCTTTTCCAATTATGATTATGTTGTTGCATGTGTGACTTTATTCACAGTCCTTTAATTATTATAATTTTTAATTTGACAGCCCTCCTTAGACATATAAAAAGTTTCCTAATGAATAGCATAACATACACAGGTGTAGTAGCTAGGCATCAACTGGCCAATTGAATAAATCCTATCTGTTACTCAATTATATGATGTCATAATGAATTATGTCAAATGTAGGTTGACATCACAATCAAATACGCAATGACTGATGTAGCTAGGACCGTGATGAAGTTTTAAAAGTCCGTCATCTGTAGGAATTGTGTGTCTTAATGTTGTTAAATATTTTGAAACTAATTTGACTGGGCGCTGTTGTTGCTATAGGCAGCAATAATGCCTAATCAAATTAGTTTCAAAATATACAGCCGCTTACCTGCATAGGTTTCTGAAAATTGAGACTCAGCGAGTTCAGGGTTCGATCGATCCCAACAGCGGAAAAGCGTAGGCGGACCTTAGATAGAGATTGGCGGAAAATGGCTAAAGTGGATGCATCCGTTGGATTGCAACAGTTATTCGCGTTACAATCAAAGGCAGGGGTACACAAGACCATCTATCCGTGTTACACTTTGATTTGCGCGTACACGTCACTAGTTCCAGACATGCAGGATGCAGGTGGCAATCTTTCCACACGACCTTTTGAACAGTTGGCTCTATTTCCATGCAGATTTCGTTTCTGGTGTCGGGATATGAAAATGTTCAGCGTGTCGCCAAATCTCCGTCTGGTACTCCCAATATGTGAAGTTCTACAAAAGAGGGGGTGATTCTAAGCCATTTTCCAACATGACTTTCCCCCATATTCACTGCTACGCGATGCTGTGTTATTCATGTCAACAGAAAATATTTATCGATCCTACCAAAATCATGGGGAATAATAAATGGTTATAGCTTGCAGTGGCAGCAATTTAAAAGTTCCCATGATGCAGTAATTTATAGGGCCTAAGACGCAAAACATATTCTTACCATGAATGTATTCGATTTATTTATTGTTTCCGTATATACGCACCATACTATATGCCCTATTCTAATAAATAACTGTTGGATAAGGATACGTAATGTGACTATTCTGAAATGCGTAATATGTTTATCCAGGTACATTATAACGCGCGTTGATCGCTGGCGTGGGTTATTTTCGGGGTTTGAGGGGTGGGGGACACACTTTGAGGTAACAATTATTCTCCTGCTGCTCTATCGTGCTCATACTTTCTGCGCCAATGACTTTCTCAGCAGTTCATGACCAAGCCGTGTCGGGCGAAATGATGAACTAAAAATGGCACACTTATAGCAAGACCTCTTATCAAAGTCGCGATGTCATTCTCTCAAGAGTGCTAAACGCGCGGTGAATCTCCATTCAGCTTTTGTTCTACAGATTTACATAAGCGATGAGATCCGGGGTTAGTGGGCGTATTTGGTGATCACATTCTAACGGAAATGACACTAGAAAAGTTTTTATTCATTGCGTTAATGGATATGCGTGAAGATCATTTCCTGCCTGGGAGTTACTATTTAAACAGTCCATACAGAGTGTTGGTTGTTAGGGTCAGTCGCATCGACGAATGTTCGGGATGACATATTCCTGCTAAATGCTTGTCAGCTGTCAATAAGGGAGGTTCGCCGATTTAACCAATCTGGGGTGGATCTGGGGGGCGCCCCCTCCCCCTCCCCCCCCCCCGCCCTTCTCGCAGTGATGTGGGTGCGGGTCTATTTTAAATTTAGGAATTTACGCTCTCATAGAAGCCAGCCATGGGGGGGGGGGGGGGTGTGCGTGCGCGCGTACATAAGTGCTTGCGTGCGTGTGTGCGTACGTGTGACTGGGTTGGGGTTGGTCGAATGGGGTCGGTGAGGGGTGGGTGGGGGGCCGTCAAGGGATAGGTGCAGTTTTACACAAGTTCAAGTTCAGATTTATTTATTTTGATATAAAATGTACAATTTGTAAATACACAACAGGTGGTCCACCAAAGGCAGAGCCTATATAGATGATGGACCCCGACATAGAACAATATATATATATATATTAAACATGAAGGACTGACACTATAAAATATATGACACAATCAGTTCAGATTTAACCTAGTCCTAAAAGACGATATGGGACAGAAAGACAAGATATTTACAGGTACATAGGTGTGCTTATCTTGCTAATTAAAATTATTATTATTATTATTATTATTATTATTATTATTATTATTTTTATTATTATTATTATTATTATTATTATTATTATTATTTGTTCTGGTGACTGGGTAAAGGATAGTAGTGGGTGTTTGTCAGGGCAGAGTAGTTTTTTTATAATCATATTTTTGATCTTCTGTTTAAATGACTGTAGAGTTATCATGTATGTGCGTGTCTTTGTATCTGTGTCATTCCATAATTGTATTGCTTTATATGAGGGTTTTTGTTGAGCTGCTTTTGTTTGGTGGTGCCTTGTGTGCAGGTTATTTCGTGTTCTTGCGTTGTGAGAGTGTATTTGTGTATTGACCGTGAAGATACTGGTTAAAGAAGATGGTAAGTTGCCATTGTGGAAGTCTCTTAAAATTGTGTATACTTGGAGCCTTCCAATGTCCTCGAGTTTTAGAAGTTTTTCTGCTTTAAAGATATCCTGGCCACCTGCTGTGTGTGCAAATAATTTAATAGATTGCTTTTGTAGTGATTTTAGTTTTTTTAGTTTAGCTTCAGATGTGTTAGTCCAGATAGCATTACAGTAAGTGATGTCAGGAAGTATCATTGTGCAGTACTGGTTTTTAATAATATTCGGTGTTAGATAGGGTTTTACTCGGCGTATGATGCCAATGCTCTTTGCTACCTTGGATGTTACGACTTCAATATGCTTCTCCCATGTCAGATTATTATCCAAATAGACTCCTAAAAACTTGGCATATTGGGCTTCATGTATTACCTGGTTGTCGATGTAAAGTTTTGGGAGAGATGCTTCTTTTAATTTATTAGATTTTCTAAATATTATATAGTTGGTATTACTTACATTTAAAGACAGTTTGTTAACTTTAATCCAATCTATTAACTTTGCTCTTTCATTATTAACATGTTTGTAAAGAATTTATATGTCCTTATGGCTGCAGAAAACATTAGTATCATCTGCAAAGAGGATTAAAGAGAGACGGTTACAGACTTTGTGTATGTCGTTCATATACAAGAGAAACAGCAGGGGGCCAAGGACTGAACCTTGGGGTACACCACAGATTACCTCTTTATGTTCTGAAATGACTCCATTGAATTACACACATTGTTTTCTGTTTGACAGGTAGCTCTGTATCCAATTCAATGCAGTGCCACGCAGTCTATAGTATGCAAGCTTTTGTAATAGAATCGAATGGTCAATTGTATCGAAGGCTTTGGAAAGGTCCAGGAATACACCCAAAGTATGTTCATTATTTTCTAGGGAAACAGATAGTTTTTCTTTCATATCCACAATGGCAAGCATAGTTGAGTGTTTTTCTCTGAAACCATACTGGGATGGATATAAGATGGAGTTTTTGCTTAGGTAATTGGTAATTCTACTAAAATACAGCTTTTCCAGGAGGTTAGAGAAGAGTGGAAGTACCGAGACTGGCCTATAGTTAGTAAAGTCAGATGCATCTTTGGCTTTGTATAGCGGTGTAACACGTGCAACCTTTAGTCTTGTTGGAAATATACCCTGTGTCAGTGATAGATTACAAATATGATCCAGTGGAGTTAGTATTTCTGCAACACAGTGTTTGAATATTTTCCATTTAAAATTATCAATGCCATCACTTTTAGTTGTGTTAATTTGCATTAGTATTTTGTAAATTTCTTCGCTATCAGTAGGATTTAAGAAAATGGAGTGTTGATAGCTACCTGTCAGGTAGTCTTGTACATGAATGTTCGAGCTTGGTTGAATTTTGTTTGATAAGCTGGGTCCAATGTTAATAAAGTATTCATTGAATTTGTCTGCTATTTCTTTTTTGTCATTTATGACTGTATTATTGTAAATAAACCGCGATGTTTCGGAATTAGTTTTTTTCTTGTTCAGTAATGATTTAATCAGTTTCCAGGTTTCTGTTATATTATTTTTTTGTTCATCAAATTTATTATGAAAATAATTTATTTTTGCTGTTCTGATTATTTTATTAAGCCTGTTTCTATATTTTTTGAATTGTGAATTATTATATTTCGTCGGATATTTGATGAAATTCATATATAACTTGTTTTTCTTGTGACAGGCAGTTATCAATCCTCTTGTTATCCAGGGTTTAGTTGGATTTTGTTTACACTTTTTAATGTTTTTAAGTGGAAAGGCAGATTCGTAGATCTTAGAGCATATAGTATAGAAGGTGTTGTAGGCCGGATGTTTTTAATAAATTTAGTAGGTCTTGTGTGTAGAAACTGTGCTGTTTTAGTAGATCAATATTAAAGTCACCTAATATATAGACAGATTTCATTTCATTTTATAGAGTATTTAGAATTTTTTCGAATGATTTGATAAATTTATCCTTGTCACTACCAGGAGGTCTGTATGTAACGCTGATACGTTTATTTTTTGTTTTGTCCATCGGAATTTCAATAAAAATAGTTTCAATATGCTCTTCAGTCATGGATAGATCATCTCTCAAATTACACTGTAGATTGTCCTTTATATAAATGCCTACACCAACCCCTTTTTGTGGGCCTGTGTTTCTCAATAAATTTATAATTTTGCATGTTAGTTAAGTCTAGTGGTGAGTCAGATTTTAGCCAGGTCTCGGTAATTCCTATGACGCTAAATTCATGGGAACTAAGATATATAAACTTATTAAATTTATCAATGTTTTTTTGGAGAGATCTGGTGTTAATATGGATTGTTGAGAAAGAAATTGTGTCTGTGCTCTTGAGAATATTATCATTAAATTCTTTCTGAAGTATATAACCACAAAGTGGAAAATTCTGACCTTCGTCATCAGTATCGGTTTCAGAGAAATTTGTGTTTGATCAGATGTGTTTAATATGAATGGGTTTACAAGTATGTTTGTATTTATAGATGCGCTGTAGTCATATTTGGCACCTAGAATGGTAAGCATGAATTCGGTATCATTTTCAAAATGATTGAAGGGGATGATAGTTTGATTACATTGGAAACACCACCATGTCTCATCAGAATTTTCTAGTTTTTCATAATCTGAAATAGTTAGGCCTTGAGAGCATCTTAGATGCACCCAGTCACCACAATAATCACATAGAATTGCACGTTGATTAGACTTAACAGATTTGTTGCAAGATAAACATGGGAAGAGTTATAGTAATAGTTATCTCGTACCATGCTGTTGACCATTCCCTGATCTCCACTATTACTGATACTACTCTACCAGTGGGGGCAACAGAATGTCAGCAGGAATCAGAGACTGGATTGCACATGAGGACTGGCTGCATTTGCAATACCAGCATACAAGTGTGGGGTAAGGGAACATGTGAGATACTAAAGTACATGTAGACGTAGCTATACCTATATAGACTATGAGTACTCATATTACCATGCTTTTTTGCATCATCTAAAAGTATACACCTGTGCAAAAGTTAAGCACCACTCTATCTTTACACACATGCGAGGGTATATTCATGTGCTATGAAGAAAGCAATAACATAAACATTTATGTACCCATCCATCCTAGTGCAAGAGGTAATAATGCAACTAGAGGAATGCTGATTATGATGGTGGGGAAACACTGTATGTTTTTGTTTGAACTTGAAAACGAGGCCTGCATATGGTTACGTTGACACAACTGACAACTATTGCCCTACAGTTGACACACGTGGCTAGATTGTCATTAATGGTGTCTGAAAACGAAGTTTAACATCTGTGCACGAGTTTGAGACTGTCATTATTAATACCGGGTATATCCACCTTGTGCATGGATGACTGCCTGGACACGACGTCTCATGCTGGTCACCAACCGACTGATACGCCATTGTGGTATTCGTTGCCATTCAAGATGGAGTGCGTCTGTTAATTTCCTGTAGGTTCTGCACAGGAGGATCCCTCCTTCTCACCATGTTTCCCAGAATGTCCCAGATATGCTCAATAGGGTTCATGTCAGGGCTCCTTGCTGGCCATGGTAGGGTTTCGATGGCATTCTGGCGGAGGTATTCATGCACAGCTCTAGCACGATGTGGTCGGGCGTTGTCATCCATGAATATAGGGTGGGTTCCAGGTGCATGATTTACAAAATGAGGGACCACAACTCTATCCAGTATGGAATCTTGATATCTTTGTCCATTTAGTGTTCCAGGTACAGTCAACAGATCTAGCTTACAATCAAATGAGATGCACCCCCATATCATAACGGAACCTCCACCAAATGGAACTTCTTCCATGATGTTACGTTGGTCGTACGCCGTGCGTCTGGACCTCCATACACGAGTTCGACCATCTGTGGCATGAAGCAGGAACCGACTTTCATCGGACCAGTGTACCCGTCTCCAGGATCTCATGTTCCAGTGTCTTCTTTCGTTGCACCACCTCAGACGCGCCTCTTTGTGGTGTGCAGTGAGGAGAGGACGTCTGACAGGTCTCCTAGCTTTCATGCCAGCAGCATACAGTCTCCTTTTGACGGTAGACATTGACACTCTATTGCGCGTTTCCCATTGCTGGCTGAGCACTCTGCTATTGGTGAATGGAGATCTCCTAACAAGGCGTACTAGGGCTCGATCATCACGGGCAGTAGTCTTCTTCGGTCTTCCAGATCTAGGCCTGTCCTTCACCTCGTTAGTTTGCCCATGTTTTGCAATCAAACGACTGATTACAGTATGGTTAATGTTCAGCTGTCTGCCAATCTCTCTGCATGACATACCAGTAGTATGCATGCCTATGATTTGCCATTTCACACGATCACTTAACCTTCGTCTTGCCATAGCGGTTCACAATCAAGAGCTAATTCTCTCTGTACAAATAAACCACGGTCATGAACACAAAATTCCTAATCTTGTCGCCTAAATCTGTATGTAATGTTCTACACCTCAAACTGGACTTTTACATAACTGAACACGTGTGCTGTTTCCCGCCACGCACGGACATCAAGCGGCGTGAAGTCATGCATGCATGTGCATTTCGTACTTGGAATTATGTCAGCTAACGCGGGGACAAAAAGTATGACAGCCTAGTTGTACCATCATGTTTCTACGTTCTATTGTTTTTGCTGGTGCTTAACTTTTGCACAGGTGTATAAATACATACAGGTTTTTCAATTACAGGTATTGTCATCAATCAAGATGTCACAGATGTGGACCAATATAAAGCAGGCAATTATAAGGTCATAATATAGGACAAGGAGCTACTAGTTTATACTGTAAATGAGGCTGACAGATACCAGTACATGTAGGACAGCAAATATTATATTGAATATCCTGAAGCTAATTTGATTGGGCGCTAAATAGACGGATACTACTGGAAATAGTTTCTTCTATCGACTCAAAATAATATTTGAGACTAGAGCATGTATTAATAATAATAATAATAATAATAATAATAATAATAATAATAATAATAATAATAATAATAATAATAAATAGGTGAGTAAAGCAAGCAACTTAAGCAACATACTAAAGTCAGAGGTACGTCACCCAGAAAGAAAAATCTAATATTTAAAGCAAATTAAAACAGGCATTACCGATAAGTGAATATGTTGGCATTCATCTCAACCCTTTAAACTCTCTAGTCAGCGAAATTCAGCCTCGGCAGTGGACCTGAGGCATGTCCACTTGCATGCCATTAAGAGAAGATCATCCCTGAAGAGTTATCACAGGAACGGCTGGCTTTATAGCCAGCCATTCCAGTGTTACTTCCTCATAAACAATCATCTCCTCATCGACAAATGTACATTCAATAAGCAATATTTTAATACATTTCTTTTTCCAAAACAAAACTGACCACTATAGGACTAAGCACTATCCATTCGATACATTCAGTAGATAGTACTAAATTTAAAAGTAAACGTGGCTTCGACAAAAATATAAAATAAAGTGTAAGTGTTATAGTAGGTAAGCAGGTTTTAGGAATGCATTAATTGGTGCATAATATTTTATAAGTAAATCATAACACTTAACTCATAGCATGCTGATGTTAAATTTTCGAATTAAATTAAAAGATGAGCTGGTGTTCATTTCTAAACAAATCCAGTGGAAGATGGTGCTGTCATAGACAGCAACATCGACCACAAAACCGTTTAAAAATTTACATCCGTTTCTTTGCAACTGACACCATACAAAGATAGAATGGTGACATCAGAGTGGTAAGGACTAAAACGTTATTTCTGCATATCATTACTCTGATGATCTGATCATTACTCTGATATGGTCTCATCATAAATCTGCATTGCAGAGGATTATTTCATTGTAATGGGTCTGTAATGGATACTACTGTATGCTTGCCTCGAGACTGCAATGGCGATTATTTCATATATATAAGGGGATTAGATATGTTATTAATGCAACAGGTAGTTCCAGTCAATTGCTGTTGCATTGTATATTATGAGACCAGTCTCACATGAATCTGTTGCTACCAATGACAGCAGCATTTCTTGCATGGTATGCCTAGTCTCCCAATATAGAACATCTTAACTTTATGAGTAGATGTTGGAATTAAGATAGGGTTTCCAGTGATCGTGGTAATATGACTGGATACAGCATGACTGTATGAGTAATAGTATTTTCCTATGACATGTATGAATGAGATGTTGGATAGAATTAAATACATGTAACATACATACATATATACATACATGCACATAACAGAATAACTGTGGAACAATGTCATGCAGGCAATATCATGATAAACATATAGGAAAAGGAGCAACTGGTTTATACTAGGGCTGTAACGATTAATCATTAAATTAGTGGCACATAGGACAGTAAGCAGTCTATCTACAACATACAAGCAGTCATACAACATAGTAACACGATTAAACGCAAAATAATATTTTAGAGACTGGAGCACAGACAACCAAAAATAGATAAATAAAGCAATAAACTTAATCCAGTCAGTTTGAACCTCGTCAAACCTCAGTCTCTGACTACTCTGAGATAAGTTCCACGAAAAGCAATATGTACCAGACAAAATATTCGTAAACCTTTTAACTTATAGTATATTGACTGCATCAAAATAAGAAGAAAATGTTCTTGTAGCATCCCTCAAACGTGATTTAATATAATTGGAGATTTAATTGGCGGATGCGAAATCCAGCATTCTCTTCCCAGCACGTGTTTTATATTATAGTCTCATTGCTTATATACATAGCGCTGGCTAATAGGTACAAAAACAACAATTGTAAAAGCAAATTATGCTGAACACATTGATACTAATATGACTGAAAGATGCGCTTGTTGCTTAGAGCAGCTGCAGCTTCCTGTACAGTAATGTGAGAAGTTTCCCCATTAAAGACATTCCATTGCGATGAATGGCCAAACCACATACGAGACACTATACCATATCTTCGAGCAGAGCTGAATTGTAAGCTTACATGAGACAAGCGGATCTCAAACATAAATAGTAAGGCCCACAGGACGCATGGCTTACTCTGTAAAAACCTGCGTGCGTCCGCACAAGCCATCAAATATCGAGCATACCAGAATCTCGTCAGATATAATGTCGAATACAGCTCTACAGTTTAGGACCCATCACTCACAGAAGCTACAAAGATTTCAAACATTCGTCAGTCAATACCAACATTCATTCTTACCTAGAACAGTACCAATCTGGAACACAATTGACGACTCAACCATTTAGGCACCGGATGTAGAAACTTTCAATAACTGCATCCGGGAGGCGACCACATAACTAGAACTGTGCTAGCAATGCAACCAGGAAGCTCGACTCCATGACCTACACCTATCAATGACCATGGCCTAAGTCCATTGGCCTTTTAACCCCAAAGTAATTGTCTCATCTCATCTCATTAGTAAGTATCCACGTTTGGGTGCAGCATTATTAACACAATATTAGATATGAGTTGCTAAGTTGAGGTAAAGGAAAATGTTATTATTGAGAAAACACTTGAGCTTTGTCATTATCACAGTGACCTTGAACTTTTGATGCCAAGGTGATTGTGGCATGCTATGTCATTATAAGGAAGGATGTGTCCGAATGTGGGCTGTGTACTGCTTAAGCAAACACGAGAACTAATAAGTTGAGATAATCGCAAAATGTTTTGATAAGAACATGGTTTTAGCAAGGACACCGTAACCATGACATTTGACGTTTTGACTCCACGATGCCATGTACCATTTCCACTCATTATAATGAAGAATGGGTCCAACTTTGGCCACAGTTTGATTAAGCAAACATCAGATATAAAAGGTGAAGTTGAGCTAAACACAAAAGGTTACTGTTGACAAAAACCGTTTTCCCAAGACCAGTGGCGTCGTGCAAGAAATGAGTGGTGTGGGGGTTGGTAAGCCTTGGCTCCCGCAAAAATAGTGATAATAAAAATGAATAATAGATGTGTTTATTTTATTATTTATAATTTAGGTAATTACTTCTCTGGGCATCTATTTTTCAAGTGAAGATACGCAAACCAACGCTTCGACACATTGGAGCAAGAATAGTTCCAGTTGATGATGGGTGGATTATTTCATACAAAGCATATTTGGTTCAGTGCACGAACTGTTCTTGTTCGTGCACTGAACCATATATGCTTTATGAGTTATTATAGTATATATGCATATTATGTCACGGAGGCATGGAAAAAATATATATAACATAATGATCTGTTACATAATATGCATACATACTATAATAATTCTCATCCGTTCGCGCAATATATCTTGGCGACTGTTTTAAGGTTCGCGATTTTAGTATAAATCCGAGATCTTAAGCATTAATATATTGCCGAATTCTAATTAGACAGAAATTCAAGCCTCTCTATGTCTTTAGCTGAAACACTCTTACTTTTTATGATTATAGACGTTTCATGATCATACATGACGTATTTCCAGACAGAGAGATATAAATGGAATGATAGCAAAACTGATAGATTCATCTTCGATCCACAATCTTTCTTTTTGATTGTCTCACTGCCTTCCAACTTATTTTGCAAATCAAAACCATGTTTACAAAGATATTTATCACCATTCGCATTGAAGAAGTTTGAGAAATTATTGATATTGACCTCCTCATCCGGAGCAAATTGGTGCAGATGCCATGCTAAAATGTTACATTTGGTGAACATGTTGGTATTTGCGATGACTGTGCGTCTACCTTTACTTTATCCTCTCATTTGTACTGGTGGGTTTCGCTGGCAGATGAAGCTTTCTGTCCGATGCCATATAGGATAATTGGTGGGTTGGTAAACCATGGTTCTGTAGGGGTTTGTTTGGCCATCAATCCATCTTTGTTCTTGAATTTGTGTTTGATTGAATCCTGAGCAGCGCATGTTATATATATGCTCTATATGCAGCTTTGTTTGTAGCCATTCTGTACGTGGCCCGACCACGTGGCCTTGTGTTTCTCTATGTGGTGGTGAATTGGTGCTGTTCCTCCCATTTCCCTGATTGTTTCAATTTTAATCCTAATTCTAATCTTCTCTTGTTGTAAATGTACTGCCCTTTCGGGGCGTGGTGCGCTTTCTTTTGGGCTTTTTGCTTAGACCCTATCTCCCAGCCAATGCCTCCGTCTTCTGTGAAGCTGCTTCCCTGATACCTGAATTCAGCCACTCGTTTGACTTGCAAACATTGGTGCTGATGTTCAGCTTTCCAGCTTTTCGATTTAATAGCTATAGGCTTGCTGACATATAGATTTTCTATATTTAGACAAATATTTTTCAGGAGAAAATTCATTATAATTTTGTAAATGTCAATATTTATGCCTGGAAATGCGAAACTTGGCCTCTGAGAGAATGCATTAAAATTATTTTTGGTGTGGGTGTGTGGGACAAAACGAGTACCCATCTGCTTGGTCACTACTATTAGTTAAACATCATGATCTTAACATGGCAATTATATCACCCGGAGTAGTTCCAGGCCTGGGGTCAAATACGGTTGATCAAATACAAATACAAATATGGGATTTCTATTTCTTTCAAATAAAAATAAAAATATGGCATTCTCGATTTTAACAAATACAAACATCATCTTTCAAATATAAATACAATTAAAAATATAATATATCACATACAGATACATATTATTAAAGCATGGTCAATATTTCGATCATGTCTCACATATATTAAGGCCTGATGCTGTAAGTGGGTGTCTATTTAATTATTGATATCTTGCTGATTTTCTCAGGTCCCAGACTAGATGTGGCTGTCTGTCCACAAAATCTTTCTTAGGTTAGAGAATTTTCAATACCTTGTCTGTGGAGATAAAAGGGTTACACATACGTGTATATCAAACTATCATTCAACAGAGAAAAATCAGTTATATTGATTTGTTTATTTAAATTTAAAATGTGAAAGTTTTATTGAATTGTTATATTTTTATTTCAAACTAGTATATTAATTTGTCATTTAAACTACTTTATTTTCAGTAGAATTTCAACAAGATTATGCTAGCTGCATTGATTCATGCGGTTTTCTCCAGATTATCTGGCCAAGTCAGTTACATACACTATATGTAATTTGGACCAATTCCAATATTTTTTTTGATATTTCATTCTGAATACGTAGGGTCCCGCCTTAAGTTAGCTACATGTAAATATGAAACATGCTGGAATATTTTTAGAGTAATCTGAGAATAATTTGACTGAAAGCCGTTACTGAGTAAGGCATCAATCAATTTCTGTTAAATTATCTACTTAAAATGTTGTGACTATACTACATAGTATGTTGTGGCTCTACTAGTCAATAAAATAAATTCAAAGATGAGCTAAAATTTTTACATTCGGATTGAAATTGGTCAAATTAGGAATATAATAAAATTGGCAAAACAGAGACAATTAAGCCCTGCGGTGATACTTTTGTTCCAGCTGATTGGAGAAAAAGTCAATGTTTCCCAAAGTAGCAATAACCTGCTGTCAAATTGGTGAAAGTAATCAACTGGATTCATGAAAATCTTCTGAAATCGGGTTTCTGGAAATTCAGAAGGAAAGCAGCTGATCTGATATCTAGGTGTGTTTTGATTATATTTTATTGACAAGAACCGCCGACCATGCAAACTGTTTGAATAGAGGGCTGGACATTATGCAGAAGTATGAGACCTTACATAACATACTTCAGGGGATCTTGAAGCATGTTATGTACATTTTAAGACAACCATATAGAGAACAGTTGTTGAATATTTTGAACATAATTTTACTGAAAACTGTTGCTACTTTAGGCAGCAATACCTTCAATTACAACTAGATTTATTGCATTCAACATAACATTCTTAAATCTTTCATTATTCCTTGGAGAGTGTTTGTTCTATATATATCATCATTTTCTATCATTTTAATGTCTTGCCATTCGCATTCTGTTTTATTATTTACAATCGCATATGACACGTATGAAGCTAGTATGCTTACCACTTTGCGCTGTCTATATCTTGATGATATGTATTATGCAGATATGTGATCGTATATGACTGTATTTGAACAAATACATCAAATACGATGCGCAAATACAAATGCAACTAAATTTCTCTATAAAACGGAAAATACAAATACAAACACACAAAATTAGCGTATTTAAATACAAATACAAACAGAAATACATATTTAACTCCAGACCTGCTAGTTGCCATCTGTGCTCCCCCAAATGTTGGTCTTGCACGATGCTCCTGCACAAGACGGCAATCACCTTTTGACCCCGACGGAATTGTGTTATACTCCCTCAATATAAGGAAGCATGCGTTTAAGCTGTGTTCGTGTTTGATCAATCACGCATTAGATATGAACTCCTAAGTTGAGCTAGGCGCAAAATGTTAATGCTGGAAAAACAGTCATTTACCAATATCACAATAATATTGACCTTTGACATGTTATCCCGAAGTTCATTATGTCATGTCATCGCCTTATACAGAGGTATGCGTCAAAGTTTGTGTCCAGGAAGATTAAGCAAATATGAGATATAACACGCTCAGTTGAGCCGAGCACAAAATGTTAATGTTGAAAAAGTTGTTACCTTGATTTCCGAATAACCGTGACCTTTGCCTTTTTGACCACAACATCATTGTATGATGTGCTCCAATTATAAGGAAGTGCGTGCACATGGTTGGGTACAGTAACCTTAGGCAATAATGAGATATGAACTACTAAGTTGAGCTAAATACAAGATATTAATAGTGAAAAAGCAGTCTTTTGCAAATGTCCCAGTGACCTTGACCACGGTCATTATGTGATGCCCCCCCCCCCCCCTATAGTAATATGGAAGCATGTATCCAGGGTTGGGGCCAGTGTAATTACAGTTGAGATATGAACTGCTACGCTGAACTAAACGGAACATGTTAATGTTGAAAAAATAAGTTTTTTAAAAAGGTCCCAATGACCTTGTCCTTTGACCTTTGTCCCCAATATTATTGTGTGAGGCCGTGTCACGATGAGGTAGCATACGGCCAAGTTTGACCCAGTATGCTTAGAGACAGATGAGATATAAACAACTAAGTTGAGCTAAACCGAAAATCTCAATGTTGGAAAACTCACCTTGACCTTTGACCTTTTGACCCCAATGACATTGTCTCATGCGGAGTCAGTATAAGAAATCATGTGTCTGAGTGTGGGTCCAACGCTTATGATTAAGCAAACCTGAGATATGAAAAGAAAAGTTGAGCTTAAAACAGAAAATGTTAATGTTGAAAAAACTAGTTTTTTACCACGGCCACAGCGACCTAGACCTTTGACCTTTTGACTCCAACGTCATTGTGTGACACCGTATCATTATACGGAATCATGTGTCAATGTCTGGACCCAGCATGATTAACCAACTCCAACCATGAGATATAAATATATAAGTTGAGCTAAGCGCAAGTTGAACGACGACGCCGCCACCGCCAGGCGATGTGCAGGGTACCGCAATATAGCGCGTTTTACTTCGTAAAGTCAAGCTAAAATGACGAACATTCCATGTAAATATGTTATTTACTGGAATGACAGCCACTTTTACCGACGCGCGCCTAGGCATGGTGTTCAGCAAGAATATTACAGATACAGATACAGATCCCTAATGTAGGGGAATGTGGTGCATAGCGAACTCTTAACTTTTGTCCCACACTATAGAGTGTTTAATGCTCGTCACTATTCAAGCAGGTACTAAGACAGGATATGGAACTTAGAGATATAATAATACGCATAAATGAAGAAATCCAATTTAATTCGAATAAAAACGTTTTACCCTATGCGTGGGAACATAATGGCCCCACGGTATCGGGTCAATATGACACCAGTGTTTCCACATTGCCCCACCCAATCATTATATCAGTTATAGTAGGAACTGCTTAAGTAATTCACCTTTCTAGAGTATCCATCGATGATTTGACGTCATATGTCGTCATAATCAGAATAATTACGTCATAAATGATTCTATTCGAGCCATCTTT
The DNA here is from genome assembly GCA_034401795.1 of Chaetoderma sp. LZ-2023a. Taxonomy (NCBI): domain Eukaryota; kingdom Metazoa; phylum Mollusca; class Caudofoveata; order Chaetodermatida; family Chaetodermatidae; genus Chaetoderma; species Chaetoderma sp. LZ-2023a. The sequence goes on from CM067360.1 coordinate 55,314,888, forward strand.
AACTCGTAATAGTCCGACACGTTGTAACAATTGTATGTCTCTACTATTTAATAAACATGACGTTGAATATTTGAAACTAATTTGACTGGGCGCTGTTGCTTAGCAACAGCACCCAGACAAATTGGCTTCAAAATATTCATCAGCTTACCTGTACAGTTTTCTGGAAATTGATAGTCAGGATGTTCAGAGATCGATGGATCCCAACACGGCGAGGTGTCGGTGGAGCTTAGATAGAGATGGGCGGGGTATAGCTAAAAATGGAAAGGTCCAATGGATGACCAAACGTGAACTTTACATATGTCAGTCACACAATAGGGGCCCACGATTAACTGTATTCCTTTCTATTTAAGCACAACTATCACAGGTAAGCACGACCGTTTCACCAACACAATACTTGAAAGATGGACCCACGTGAAACAAGCCGACCATTCATTCCATTATGATATTTCTGGAGAGCTCGACACATCAAAACACATTCAGCATCTCGTGAATCGCAAGCCTCCTCGCCTAAGCTATATGTTATAAGCATAGTTTTTGGTCGTTTATCCTTAATAGTCAATTACGTTCTCGTATGATTAACTTATGGGTGGCGACTATTTCTATTTTGAGTGCAATTTGTCGTCTCTTTTGAGACTGTAATGCATGTGGTTGCTCCCGTTTCAACACAGTCTTACTTTTGGTTGCTTGGATTATTTACGAATATGAGTGTAGTCTCCAGTGGCAGTGATTGTGGACTCCATCTGACAGACTGTCTTCTTCGACTCCAGAGTACAATGGTTCTGAGGTATGCCGATTTGCAAGTCAGAAGACTATTTTTTTTAATGTATCACTGGAATGACTAGCTCAATAACGACCTGCAAATGGACGTTCAGTAAGCATATATTTTGAGTTTCTTGACCAAATTTATCCATTAAAGGGATAAGAGGTTATACGTGATAACTTCCTGGGAAATGCTGCTAAATAAGGTGGATAGGAAGAGAGATGGATGGGGTAGTCCTATTCATATTAGCCTTTAAATCTGAAGAAATGCTGACTGCTTGGTAATGTCAGTTCAAAGACTTTGATGCAATAATTGGCTAAATTGAAGATGACAGTTCTGATGCGACAAAAATTTGAGCTTCCATTACGTCCATTGACATAGTTAGAGAAGTTTGATGTTGGCTGATGGAAGTTGAAGTTTCCAATACGGCCACTGGTGGAGAAGGCACAGATGGAGATGACTGCGGTATGATAGACCTTGACGATTCCATTACGATCATTCCCACTGTTGTGGTAGATTGTAGTAGTTTGGTGGAAATTTGAGTAGAATGCAGCTTAATACATACATGTACGTATATCTATATGTTCCGATATGGTGAATTATTTTTAGTGTAACTGCGCACTTTATAATGAGTGGGGAAAATGCATCACATCTTGTGGCAAAATGGATTATAGTGTCATTTAGCCGCAACTATATGGTATATATGAGGTTGCCCCTACAATAACATGTCCCCGTTAATAACGTGCTTTGCTGGTTTCAACACTTGGCATAGTTTCGCAATAATGATATATGTCAGGTCCTAGATTACGTTCTTCGAGGTCTGAACACGAAACACTTAACAAGTTGATGACGTAGCGTCCTTTGAGTGCCTGCTATTTGTCGGCACACACAACTGCAAATTCTAGCGCTTTCTAGAAGCGCTCTCTTAAGGAGATGAAACTAAAAAATCGATACAGTGAATAACAGAAAAGTACAAACAATGCATGTGTTAATTCACACTTGAGGTAATAAATTAGTAAATAATTAAGTGAGAAAATCATTGTATTTATAGTCTAGAACATGATTTGGAAACAGTACTGCCTGTCGTGTGGACTTCGTATCGCCATAGATCGACTGCCAGTTCATCTGTATCGCGCCAACGATTCTCGTACCGCATCACCTCATATAGGTTTAATTCGATCAAACCCAAACTCCAGTTGCTTAAATATGTGTGATTATTGAAAAATCGAGTGGTATTCAACAGGATTATGATTCGGTCAATATTTACTGAGGTGTGTTCACATACACTTTTGGTGACTCCCGTAAATGAGACATTGTGTGCTTAGGCTATATTTGTATTAGTAAATCTGACACTAATGACGCTATTAACGGTCAATCTCAGTGGCGATGTTCATGAAAGGAATTCCCAGTACATTTTATAACGGCCAGAACCGGCATCCACTGTCGTCTTGAGAAATCGCCCTTTACAGGTCAAGAGAAGACTATTTTTCAAAATATACCACCGGAATGACTGGTTCGATAATCGCGCCAATCATTCCAGTGGTAAATTTTCAAAAAAGGTTTTCTCATGGCCTGCAAATGGAAATTTATTAAACCAATATTTTGAGTTTCTTCACCAAATTTAACCATGAAAGGTTAAGAGGTTATATTTAGACACTTCCCGAGAATTGTCGCTAAATAAAGTGGATAGCAAGAGATGGCTGGGGTAGTCCGTGGATATTAACCTTTAAATCTGGAGAAATGGTGTGCGCGTGAATGCTTAACAAGTCACATGTTTATCAATATTGTATGATGACATTTCCGTATCTGCGGTTTCACGCTCTTTAACCTCCCACGCCAGAAAGAAAGAAGATGGAAGCTCATCTTATAATCATCTGTTCTTCAGACCATAGTGCACGCATCAAAACCCCCATACAATTGTCATAAATATTGAAGAGTGTTATTAACGAGCTTGTTTTAGTAATCAACATGCGAGCGGACACTGCATCGCAGTCATGACAATGCGTTAACCATTACCACTCTTATGTCAATATTCTGTTTGTTGCTGTGCTGGTGTACATTTTTCAACAATTTTGGTGGATCATGTCGCTGTCTACGACAGCACCTCTACGACAGCAACATCTTCCACCAAATTTGCCGAAAAATGAACACCAGCTGTTTTAATTTCATTTGAAAATATAAAATTTCGACAGCAGAGTGAAAAGGGTTAAACGTGATTTTTTCACCAACGTTTGAGCTTTCGCGGTTATGGTCAGGCAAGTTCCAAAATACTACCCTTGTTGTTGCTCACGCCGCCGAAGACGTGTGAGAGGTCTGCCTGCCTGTCCGCTCGCCAGTCCACCTGCCTGGCCGCCTGCCCGCCATCAGCCTGCCTGTCCACCCTCCTGCCCGTCTGCCAGTCTTGATGCTGAAAAACCCCGGACTGGTACATGATTTTTATTTTAAATTTCTTTACTTTAATTTGTTATATCGAGACAAGTTTGGATTTACTTAGAGTGGTCTCCACTTTTTGCAATACACCTTTCCCACATTAGCGTGTTTTTGGAAACTACCTTCCCGGAATGCATCAAGCATGCCGCTTCCGACCGGTAACCGCAATGGCCGACGCGTAAACAGCATGAAATCAGATACAGTGCACTTTAGGCAGTACATATGAAAAACTACGTTCATAATATTTTTGAAGTCATACATCATTGGAAAGCTAAGCACATTTTCTATACATTTCTGTATTAGTTTTTATAGCTTTGTAAAATTTAATACAGATGATTGCAATTTTAAAATATCTCCTATTGTCCACTTGATTTAATGAATCTAGGTTGAATGGTATTTTATATACGCAAATAACTTAGTGAAAACGTTACAAAAATATAAGAAATAATGCGTTAATGTTTCGGCAATTGAATGCGCTTTCCAATGATATATGATTTAAATAATATAATGATTTTAGTGTATCATAGGAACGGTTTAGATTGCGGTGTATTTGAGTGCAAAAGTAACTCAACGAGGGTCAGCTCCCCATCTATAAGCAGAGTTTGGTCATTGGTGAAGAACATCCTTACCAGACCAAAATCAAAATGTTCCTCCCTAATTCAAGAATGGGCATATGAAAGGGCATGCGTGTGCGCTTGCGTGCGTGGGTGGCTGGCTGGGTGTGGGTGGCTGGCTAGGTGTGCGCGTGCGTGCGTGGGTGTGCACGCGCGTGCATACTTCTGTGTGTGCGTGCGTGCGTAAGTGAGTGCGTGCGTTCGTAAGTGGGTGCGTGCATATGTGTGATGAGACACGCTTGCTTTTACACACAACATTTTACAAACTTACTTAATGCTCATTCATTCATTCTATCCAACCATAACTACACCGATTAGAATAGGTGATGTTTCGGCCACAATTATTGACAATCACCGATTAGAATAGGTGATGTTTCGGCCACAATTATTGATAATATATTCAGCAATAACATTAATTTCAGTAATAAAACAGAATTAGGAATTCTCGTAACAGCCACATCAGATCACCTACCCATTTTCCTTCTTGAAAGACAGCAGACATGCACAAAACCATTTAAATACGAGAAATAAATCAGGTTAAAATTTAAAAATTTAAAAGAAACATGTCTGAGGTAGATTAGAAAACCGTTACAGACATAGCGTGCTGTGAGAATGCCTACACTAACATATCCTCACGTTGGCAATACGTTATTGAGTCAACGTTGAGCCAACCAGCATAAATCTATGAACATGAGCCAATGGGCATAAATCTATGAACATGAGCCAACTAGCATAAATCTATGAACATGAGCCAACTAGCATAAATCTATGAACATGAGCCAACTAGCATAAATCTATGAACATGAGCCAACTAGCATAAATCTATGAACATGAGCCAACTAGCATAAATCTATGAACATGAGCCAACTAGCATAAATCTATGAACATGAGCCAACTAGCATAAATCTATGAACATGTTTCAAATAACACACAAGAGCATAATTTAACAATTTAAAATTTGAATATTATGTTGATTTTGTTTGATTTAATGTGAAATTTCCAATGCTGGTCCTACGTTGGCAAACAAGTGATACAGCCAACGTTGGGCCAACGTTGTAATCCCAACTGCGATCTGCCAATCTGTTGCCCCAACGTCTACCATGTTATCTGGGAAACAAGTTGGACCAAACAATAAGAACAGCTAAGAAATCCTATTACCACAACTAATTTGAACAATGTAAGAATGATATAAATGAAACATGGAAAATAATTAAATTACTTTTGAATAAAAACAATGGTAAAGCACAACAAACACAGTTTCTTTATAACAACAAATTAATAACCGATGACTTTGAAATTGCAACATGATTTAATGATTATTTTGTTAATATCGGTCCAACACTTTCAGATAAAATCAAAATATCATCCTGGAGCAAATATAGTGATTACCTCACAGGCAACTATCAATCCTATTTTTTCGCAGACCCAGTCAGCAATGAAGAAAATTTTAACATTCTTAGCAAACTAAACCCTGCAAAAGGTGATGGCCTCGATGGATTTAAGTGGAGTATTTTCAAACACTGCACCTTAGACCTACTAATACCCCTCAACCACATTTGTAATCTATCAATCATGCAAGGCATATTTCCATCAAAGCCAAAATCTGCACGAGTAACACCTATATATACAAAGCAAAGGATTCATCTAACTTCACAAACTATAGACCCGTCTCAATACGTCCACTTTCTCCAAATTAATGGAACGACGGCTTATTACCTATTTAAACAAAAAGTCAATCCTGTATACATCACAATATGGGTTCCGTGAAAAACATTCAATAATGCTAGCACTAAATCAAATGACAAAAAATAATTGATTCAATTGAAAAGAAAAAGTCCATAATGAGCATTTTCTTGGACCTTTCGAAAACTTTCGACACGATCAACCACTCTATTTTACTACAAAACTGGCCTACTATGGAATTCGAGGAAGTAAACTCAACTGGTTTCAAAGCTACCTAAACGAGAGAACACAATGCGCACAATTTAATGCAACCTACTCTGAAAATAGGAGAATAACTTGCGGTGTTCCTCAAGGATCCATGATTGGCCCTCTGCTGTTCCTCTTGTATATGAATGAACTGCCCAATATATGCAAACACATGACACTAATACTGTTCACTGATGCCTTTTGCTCTGACGAAGATATAATACAAAAACGTAAACGAGGAAATGGAAGAAATTACTAACCGGTTTTCATTATATAAGCTGTCATTAAATGTGGATAAGATAAACTATATGCTATTTTCAAAATCTAGAGAACAAATAAATAAAGATATTCCGAAAATTTATATCAACAAAAAAGAAATTGAAGAGCAAAGTTTCTAGAAGTATATTTAGATAAAAATTTGACCTGGGCCAAGCAAATTGAGAGTTACCGTGACACTGTACAGCACCTTAATCCTTCCGCACCTCACACACCTCAAGTATTGCAATTCTGTTTGGACTAACAGCTGCAAAAACGAAATAGCTAAAATTCAAAGCCTCCAAAAAAGACCATTAAATTATTTTCTCGACCAGCAGAGGGCTAAGATATGTTTAAAGAAAAACTACTCAAACTTACTGACATAGGTAAATCGAAAATGCTAACTATTGTGAAAGACTTCCATCACAACAACCCACCCAAATCCATAGACCCATTCTTTGTGAAAAATATTAACATCCACCAACAACACTAGATGCAGCCACAAACTACATGAGAAATACACACGCAGACATAGGAAAACATAGAATATCAATTACAGCCACTCAATTATGGAATAACACTAAACAGGAAACCCGGGACAAAATACTGATAACAAAATCATTCAAGAAAACAATAAAGGGTTACTTAATTAACACATATTAGTGCTACCAGCACCACCACCACCACCACCACTACTGGGTTAGAAATAAGAAACCCTGTCTATATTGTACATGTGCATGCACAAGGAGCATCTAACATTGGACTCTTGCCTGCACACAAACTGACATACCATATTAACTAACAATACATATGCACTGTTTTCACCCATAACTACTCATCTACTCGCAACAATAATTTTTTTATGCACTTGACATATAAAAGGGCCTTATTTCAACCCCTGTACTACTGCTGCCGCCACCGCTACTACTACTACTACTACTACTACTACTACTACTACTACTACCTACCTACCTACTCCAGTCCACCCACTATGACTGACAACTTCTAACACCTATTAATTTTTTAAGTCACCATAGAACCAAGCTACTGAATGAGCAGGAGAATGGGCACTGCGCCCCTCCCATTCCTCCCTCCCCACCCTTGACCAAGGATGCTCCCCACTAGCCAGCATCCTCTAAACATCTTATCAATTACATAATTACAGTACAGCTCGGGATGACTTGACTTGTTTCTAAACAAAAACAGTAACTTGTTGGAATAATTTCGAATTTGATGTGACGTGTTCTCTTGTATATTTTGAATGTGGATGCATTTGAAGACATTTCTTCCTATGGCAACAGTGGCTTCCAATTCAATTATGTCCAACACATTCAACAGAACAGTTTCGAAAATTGTAAATTGGAGATCAGAATAGGCAAAAACATAAATAAAACCAATTTCAGCCTCAAAATCCATCAAATAAAAAAATCCAATATGGACGCCAAACACGCTATATTTTGAATGGCCGGGTGCAGCCATGTTTTTTGATGGATTAACTTCCCTTGAACAAACTTTAATGGGCCTTAGTCCCTAATCATATCTGCCAAATTTTGGCCCGATCCCTTCAGCGGTTCTGGAGTTGTTTTCACTAAAACTAGGTCAAACAAGATGGCGGTCAAACCATCTGACCAATCAAGTTCCCTTGAACAAACTTGGTTCAGTTCTTGCCCTAGATCATATTTCATGAGGTTTGCATCAATCCCCTAAGAGGTTTTGGAGACGATTTTTAGACATTTCCTAAAAATCGGCCAAAATCCAAGATAGCCACCGGCCAAATTGACCGATTGGCTTCATTTGAACAAACTTGGATACCTATGCCATAAGGATGCTTCCTGCCAAATATAATTGAAATCGGCCCAGTGGTTCTTGAGAAGTCGTTTAAAGGAAATGTTCACAGATGGACGGACGACGGATGGACACACGATGGACGGTCGCCATGGCATAAGCTCACTTGGCCTTTCAGGCCAGGTAAGCTAATAAAACCAATAGACAAATAATACGAGTAATTATACCATCGTAAACATGGGATTATTTTATCTCCCTGGCGGCGCCATTTTCTTGCAACGAGAGCGAGATTTCACGAGATCCTGACGTCATCCCCGCTATCTTTGCCGAGCACGAAGGCTGTACAGTAAATATGTATATGCATGTGCTAATTTGTAATCGTTAGGACATCGTCCAGTTAAGCTAGCAAGTTTTTCAAGTAATTCTAGTATCCAGTCGGTGGGTAATCGCTAACTCCTAGACAGCTGAAGCATAGATTCCATTTTCTCTATCCTATCAGAATGTGCTCATTTTGGTAACAATGCTGCTGTAAGTCATTGCTGTGCACGACAGCAACACGTTCCAGCAAGGGTTTTTTTCAAAATGTACCCTGCCACTATCTCTGTAAGTAGGCTATTACGCACTTTACACCCTGCGATTAGGGTTAAATGAATTGGCACACTTGACATGTGCGCATTGTGAAATAACTCAGCCGACTCAAGATACCGTTACAGCGTGTGCCGCAGGCAGTGTAAATATATATTTCAAGAAAACATATGATAATATTGCCAGAACCACAGAACCGATTGTAATAATTCTGATGCCTACCTATAGCTGCAAATGCGAAGATTTATCCAATGCTAGGGATGTTGGAATCGGCCTAGTGGTCCAAAAGACACACTGCGGGGAAAACTAAGCCAACAAAATTTCAAACTAAAATTTCACGATGCACTCTATCCATCATCCCATATCAGAATAAGTATTACAGATCCAATGACAGAATTTGCTGTGCCGAAGCTTTTTACAATGTTATCACATAACGGGAAAGGTTCCATCAAAATATCTTAATTATTGAAATTACTACAGCTTGCCGGGCAATATTGATCGGCGATGAAAATTCCCAGATTTTATGTCAAAATGTTAATTCATTTGGTGATATCTCTGGCAATATTCACGTGAGCAAAATTATAATTGGTCAGGCAAATAGCCATTTCTTTCAGCTTTAAGCACACTCCAATTTAATAACAATACGCAAAGATAGAGTCTGAATTTTACCAAAAAAGGATAATATATTCTCAGATTGTATCTTAGATGAATAATTATTTTATATATTCCCGTCTTTTGAACCTCTTGTCCGATATTAACATCCATTATATCATATTAATCCTGAGGTCGGCACCTATTCAGAGATCCTAGAATCATTGGAATCCCTTTAGCGGTTCGTTTGTTATTATCATTTACATATACTTCCTTAAAATATATACCGGCATCTATTGGCCTCCAGTCATAGCAATAACGCTGGTGCGGGGCTGACATCGCTTGAAGAGATAAGATGTGCGAAGAATTTTCAATTTTACCAACTTTATCCAGCGATAGTTGGTTACGCTATTTCTATCTGGTTATTATTCTGGCGCAATTTCATTAAACATGTAATAATCTTTCAAATAAAGTACACTATAATCCCGGAATTGTCCTTTAAAAAGCTAATTTTTAGCCAAAATTTTGGACCTATGAAGGCGAATCCTTAAAAAGGCACATCTGCCCATTATAGCAGTAAAACGCCCATTTTCACCCAAAATATTGGACCTATAAACGTGAATTCTTCAAAAGGCACATCTGCGTATCATAACTGAGGCACACACAAAGTTTAATTAAAAATATCTGAAGTGGTTCTGTATGCTGTGGTGATTACGAGAAAATTCACAAAAATCATATTTTTGCAGTAAAAAGCAAATTTTCACCCAAAATATTGAACCTATAAATGTGAATCCTTCAAATGGCACATCTACCCATCATAAAGAAGCCGTGGCCCTAATTACATCACGTTGGCTTACACCCTAATGCGTAATGAAGTACATATCTAGCTCAGTCGTGAATATTAAAGTCTGTCAAGTATACGAATTGGATATCTTTGATGAATTTACTATTAAATAAACATTCTGGTGAATATTTTGAAATTAATTTGACTGGGCGCTCTCTAATCACCTTGAAAATGGTATTCTGAGAATTCAGCCCTGGGTTTAAAGTACATAAATCGATCCCAACAAGCGCAAGCCATGGGTGGAGGTTAGCTAGAAATGGATCTCTCTATTCATTTGTCCCATTGGCAAGTGCAGGTAAGACCTAACACATATCTGTCCTACTGGATCCATAGAACCTAATGATATACAAAGGCAATGAATAAAAGAAGAAATGATATATTTACAATTTTCTGCCAGAATTTTCGATTTTCACGACGGAGGTATAACATTGAGATTGTAATGACAGTTGACAAGTCACATAAATAATTGATTATCAGAACAGATACTCGAGTGATGGATTGGATCCCTCCATTAAATCTGGTATAAGAAATATGCCCAAGTCTTTTTGTTTGTAGATAGTTCGGTAAGTGGTTTCACTGTAGTCAACTCGGAGGTCAAAACAACTGCCATAAACTCAAATACAGGAACTATTGCAACATTGTCTCAAGAATGCTGTTTATAAAATTTAATTTTCATGTCACAATCTTCTATGCCCCAAGATCAATGTGTCTTCAACCAAAACTCAGAATATCTTTATAAGTAATAGTTTTATTTTTTATCATGAACAGAGTAATTACAATTAGAATAAAATCTACAAAGTTGCCCAGTTTCTGTATGTCAAAACATTGACTAAATTAACTTGACTGCTATTAATATCAAATTGCTTAAAATCGTAACAAAGATATTTTAATATTTAACAGAAATGGTAAATCAACATTTTCACACATTTCACCCAGATTGTTAACGGTGTGGTAATGAGGTGCTAATTACATTAATTCATAATTTAATGAGGTGCTAACTACATTAATTCATAATTTAACAGGTAGAAGTTGTTGCTACCATTTCCAGTGAAATATGCTTCAAATTATTCAACAGCTTATCAGTAGTTACTTAAATTTAGATACCTTACAAGCCAGAAGTATCTTAACATGCTTCTAAAACAATAACAGAAGCATGTTAGCACAATTCTGAACATAATGGTGGAAATGTTCTGTTGAATATATTTTGACCATAATGGACCTTTCAATTTTTAGCCATGCCCGCCCATCTCTAGCTAAGCTCCGCCCACACCTCGATCGTGTTGGGATCGATCGATCTGTGAACTCCCTGACTATCAATTTCTGAAAACTATACAGCTAAGCTATTGACTATTTTGAAACTAATGTGATTGGATGCTGTTGCAGCATATATATTCAACAGCATATTTATTAAATAGTAGAGACATACAATTTGTACTAGACTATTAAGAGTCAAAGACGGGACGCATAGAATCATTTATGACATAATGATTATGACATCATCATACACGCCGCTTAGCTGATTATACCATCATATGATGTCATTACTCTGGAAAGGGCCATTGGACTACAACCCAATTATGTTCAAAATATTCAACAGTACATTTTATTTTGTTTTGGAAGCAAATGAAGTTATTTCTGAGCTGCACCGTACAGTAACATGGCAGGTTCAATCCAGCATAATAACAGATCCTTATTCTGACATTAACAATACAGTGTTTACAAACGTATCACACAATGTTCCAGGATTATAACAGTAAATGGCAGCATTGTCCACCACTTATATATAATATCCTTAATAAAACACCCATTATTCCCTTTTAGACATTCATTACACCAACAAAATTCCCACCACTTAAACATGTGCATAGCGTAATACTATTACTGATTCTGAGGCTATGGGAATGGGGTTGTGCCTTTCAGCTGTACAATGCGCGTGTGCCTGCATGTGCGTGTTTGGGTCGGGTTGTTTGGTGAAAATTGTGAAAAATAGAATTGCCAAAACTTCATTTCCTGCGTTCCGAGGGACAAATGAAATGTCTTGCTACATCTGAAGCATTCAGGTCATTCCTGTATTAGATTTTTGTATAACACCAGACACATCTATTATTGCACAAACACCAACAGCACAAATTGCCATGTTTATGGTGATATAGTTTGTGTTGGAAATTGACCTGCAAGTTGTTGGAAAGTAGTCAGATATTGAGCAAAAACCTGTCTCTTAATACCTGGGCCCAGTCACTGTGCACTTTCCTTAACCATTATCTTTCCAGTTCCTCAATTTCAAGAGAATTCCAAGTCGCCAAGTCACATTAGTTTCAAAATATTCATCATAATATTCCATACATCAGAAAGAATTTGTCATCTCTGGTCTGTAAACATGGCAGGGTTAATATTGATACGCTTGAGATCTATTTATGCAGTTATATGTCTCACACACTTAGCCTATTTTTTACAATTTACCACCAGAATGACTGGCTCGATTAATAAGCCAGTCATTCCAATGGCAAATTAAAAAAAAAAATCTTACTGTAGTTTACAAATTGACATTTTCTATGAGAAAATTTAAATTTTCCAATAGCTGTGTTTAAATTTAAGTATTTCAGCCTATTTAATCAGTTAGTAATATTCTATTAATTTTACGACGCAATAACGTATTTATAAGCACACAGAAACTAAATCTGCACCACTCCGCCTTACTTATTATTAATACCAATTACAATAATATAAAAGTGCTACAGTAGCATCTATTGTATAAATGGCACAAGAACCATAAGCCTCCGTTAACCCTTTAATGACTAAATTTGATTAAAAAAAATAAAAATATTTGCCTATTGAATGTCCATTTGCAGGCCAAGAGAAGACTATATTTGCGAATTTACCACTGGGATGACTGGCTCAGTTATTGAGCCAGTCATTTCAGTGGCAAAATTTAAAAATTAGTTTTCTCTTGGCCTGCAAATGGACATTCTCCAGGACCACTAAACAGGCCGGTGTTGGCCAGCTTCATCGTGAAAGGGTTAATGACAGTTGATAAAATAATAATAAAAATATTTGTTTATTGAATGTCCATTTGCAGGCCAAGAGAAGACTATATTTGAGAATTTACTACTGGGATGACTGGCTCGGTTATTGAGCCAGTCATTCCAGTAGTAAAAATCTCAAAAAATATTCTCTTGACCTGCAAATGGACATTCCTCAAGCACACTACAGAGGATGGTTTTGGCAGTCTAAGACATAAAAGGGTTAACCTTGGCTGAACTGAAATATTGCAAATGTCCATAGAAATTAGAAAACAAACATCATATATGTCCATTGTAAAAAGAATGCAGCAAATATATAATGGCAGCTATTCAGCAAGTAATTTGTGAAAATAACTTGTAGACATGACTTTACAAAAACAAACTTCAGAAACAAAGGCCTAATGCTTTTAATGAGAACCTGCTGAGGACAAGCCTCTCAACCATTACAGAACAAAAATGTCAGATTCTCTATTATACACGTTATATATGGAATGTTGTTGAATATTTTGAAACTAATTCGATTAAGAGCTGTTGCTGCCTATGGCAGCAACAGATTCCAGTTAAATTAGTTTCAAAATATTCAACAGTTTTCCTGTGTGGTTGTCTTAAAATTGAAACACTAGAATTCCAAGCATAATATTTCATCGACATCTGACTTGTATTTATCCATGCTGGTCATTATTTTAACCCTTTAATGGTCAAGTTGGTTAAATATGACCACTACAGTGGCCTCGCGATATGGCGATCTACAGCCCAACAGGACTATGATTGAACATTTACCGCTGGAATAACTGGCTCGAGAGTCATATATTCTTTCCAATGTACTAGTCCCATATATGTGCATGGAAACTGTTCATAGTTATTGACACTGAATTGACTGGATTTCAACAATATACATATTATGAACGCGGAACACTTAACCACAAAATATTTCTCAAGTTTGATGTTATTTGATTAACAAGTAAAGCAAATTTCTCCAACTTTCAAGTAAGAAGGCACTAGATTAAAATACACCTAGATGATGTAAATCAAATGATCCCCAACAACGGCAACCATCTTAGAGGGATAATATAATCTCACTGGTTTAGGTAGACCCATGGATGTAAATACGTTTGAAAGGGATAATGATTATGAATAAAATCTATAACTAATGAAGAACGAGCCTTTCCATGAAGTTTAGTCAAGCGCATTCTAGCAAAAGTAGTTATCGAACAAAAATTTGCATGAACACACACACGGATGGGCGGAGACATATTATTTTCATAAGTCGAAAGGGTGCATAACTCCAAGAAACAAGCATTCTGGAAGTATTGCTTTGCAACACATGTCCCGTACCTGGTGACATAAATCTTTACAGATTGACAGTTAAAAACTCCATTAAAATTCACAGAAGCAACTGAAACTTGAACTTGACCTGTACATGTAACTTCTTATACCAAAGCAATATCCCAAGTTTCAGCTATATATGGTGACGGAGAATGACAAAGTATTGAAAGCTGATATGTTCGTATTTCATAATAAGTGGAAAGGGGATGTAACTCCATCAAAAATTGATGCAGATGTCTGAAACTCCAACTTGCTCTGTAATTTCTCATAACAAAGCAATGTACCAATTCTCAGTTGAATATCTTCAAGGGTTGGGCACATATTTGCGGAAAACTAATATTCTTCGTATTTCCTAAATCGAAAGGGGGCATTAACTCCCATGAAAGATTGACAAAAATGTCTGAAACTCGAACTTGCTCTGTAACTCGCTATAACAAGAGGCCCAAGGGGCTAGTATCGCTCACCTGGATCATAAACATTTCAACTAGAATGGTCATTAACAATAAGCAGAACTCTAATGAGTTGAGCAGACTTGTAACAAGAAAACAGAAGCCATGTTTCTTTATGTATCAACTTCTCTTAAACAAGCTTTAATGGCCCTTAGTCATCAATATCATATCTCACAAATTTCGGGCCAATCCGTTCAGTGGTTTTGGAGACCAAGTTACTTTCATGAAAACCAGGCCATCCAAGATGGCTGCCCAACCATTTGGCAAATCAAGTTTCCTTGAACAAACTTGGTTCAGCTCATGCCCTAAATGATATTTTATGAGTTTTGAATCAATCGCTCAAACAGTTTCGCCGAGTATTGGACAGTTCTAAAAATCAACAAAGTCCATGGTGGCCGCCGGCCTTTCTTGAGAAGACATTTTAAATTTCCCATTGCTTTAGTATGGGAGCATTTTGCGGGAAAATTATCCAAGATGGCCGGCAACCCATTCATTTGACAGTTTCGAAAATTGCAAATTTGAAATCAGAATGCCCCAAAAACAATATAAAACAAATTTTGGCCTCAAAATCCAACAAATAAAAAAATCCAATATGGCTGCCAAACACACTACATTTTGATTGGCCAAGGGCAGCCATGTTTTTTGATGGATGAACTTCCCTTGAACAAACTTTAATGGCCCTTAGTCCCTAATTCTATCTCCCAAATTTCGGCCTGATCCCGTCAGCGGTTCTGGAGGTCAATTTCGAGAAAACTAGGTCATCCAAGATGCCCGCCGAACCATTTGGTCAATCAAGTCCTCTTAAACAAACTTGGCTTACCTCTTTCCCTAGATGATGTTACATGAATTTTGAATTGATTCCCCAAGCGCTTTCGGAGATTTTTTAAGACATTTCCTAAAATTGGCCGAAATTCAATATGAGCACCACCAAATTGGCCGATCCGCTTCAATTGAACAAACTTTGATCCCTAAGAATGCTCCCTTCCAAATATAATAGAAATCGGCCTATTAGTTTTCGAAAAGACATTTAAAATTTCCCATTGCTTTAGTATGGGAGTCTTTGGTGGGAAAATAATCCAAGATGGCTGCCAAACCGTTTATCCGACAGTTTCCATAATGTCAAATTTGAGCTCAGAATACCCAAAAACATATTTAAGGCCAATTTCAGCCTCAAAATCAATCAAAACAAAAAATCCAATATAGCCACCAAATATACTACATTTTGAGTAGCCCACGGCGGCCATGTTTTTTGAGGGATTTTTGAGGGATTTTTTTTCCCCTTGAACAAACTTTAATGGCCCTTCATATCTCCCAAATTTCAGCCTGATCCCATCAGCGGTTCTGGAGGTCATTTTCGAGAAAACTAGGTCATGCAAGATGCCCGCCGAACCATTTAGTCAATCAAGTCCTTTTGAACAAACTTGGCTTACCTCTTTCCCTAGATGTGTCATGAGTTGTGAATCGATTGTGAAGATTTTTAAAGACTTTCAGGGCAGGTGAACTAATAAAGCAATGTACGGATTTTCTCTTAAATATCTTGGAGTGCGAAAAAAAGTGTGGAAAGCTGATATCTTTCGTATTTCTTAAGTCGAAAGGGGGCATAACCCCATAACAAATTGACGCATACGCTTAAAACTCGAACTTGGTCTGTAACTTCTCATAGCAAAGCAGTGTACCAATTCTTAGTAGAATATCTAGACTGCGAAAAAAGACGAAAGGGGGGTTTACAAAAATGTCTGAAACTCGAACTTGCTCTGTAACTCCATATACTAAAGCGATATACCAATCTTTCCTTCAAAAATATCCTTAAGGAGTGTGGAAAAGAGTGGAAAGCTGATATTTTCGTATTTGCTAAGTCAAATGGGGGCGCATACACATGAAACTCGAACGTGGTCTGTAACTTCTCATAACAAAGCAATGTACCAATTATCAGTTGAATACCTTGAAGGATTGTGAAAAAAGTATGGAAAAATAACTGCGACAGACAGACGGACGGATGGACAGACAGATGGAGTGCCAACCTATAGTCCCCGCCACTTCCCCACCATCCCGGTTTTACCGGTAGGGGACTAATAACATACATTTCCGTAGCCCCATAGCCAAACTTTGTCAAGATAAAATTTGCAAACATGAGTGGAAGGACAGATGGATGGACAGATGAACTGCCCCAAAACCTAACCTGGAACTCCCTAGCACAATTAATTCACCTGGGGACGTATTCACTAAGGGTGCTTAAGTACATGTAACCTCTGAATTCATTTACATTAGATGATATTTTCTGGCTCTTCGTGATTATGATTTCGGCGCTTCTAAATAGGTGCAGGAAGTTAGGCCCCCTGATAAAACTATCTATCACACACCAATTGACCTGATAAATTTATCACACACCAATTGACCTGATAAACCTATCACACACCAATTGACCTAATGAACCTATCACACACCAATTGCCCCAATGAACCTATCGCACACCAATTGACCTGATAAACCTATCACACCCCAATTGACCTGATAAACCCATCGCACACCAATTGACCTGATAAACCTATCACACACAAATTGACCTAATGAACCTATTACACACCAATTGACCTGATAAACATATCACACACAAATTGACCTAATGAACCTCTCACACACCAATTGACCTAATGAACCTATCACACACCAATTGGCCTGATAAACCCATCACACACAAATTGACCTGATAAACTTATCATACACCAATTGGGGGATTAATTTCTAGCTATGCCATGCCCATTTCTAACTAAGCGCCACTCACGTTTTCCCTGTCTGGCGAGTGATTGAACTCTGAATTCCCAGATTCCCAAGCAATATAAGTAAGCTGAATATTTTGAAACTAATTTGACCGTGCTGTTGCCTTGTTAAATTACTTTAAAAAATGTGTACACTTGACAGACTACTCAATGTTCATAAAGTACATGTGTAGCTAGACATGTCATTCATTACGCATTTTGATTGTGAGGTCAGCCTACATGTGACTTAATTGATTATGATGTCATATACTTGAGTGACAGATCGAATCTATCCACTGACCTGATAAAGAGTTATTATACACCAATTGACATGGCTGGAATGAGCTAGATTAAACACATTAAATTGTTAACCAACCATGGAAATCGTCAGTGGACCTAGTCCATATTACCTAGTTATGATACAAGTACAAGTATGGCATGTTATAGTAACTGTAGACACGTAGGCAGCAAAATTACATTTTAAATCCAAAATTATTTCAATAGGCACCCAAAAATCCACCAACATACCAAACTGCTTTACAAATTTTCAGTCGTCAATCAATGTAAGATCAATATTCTCTGAAAGGGGGGGGGGGGGAGAGAGGCCTCTGTATTTGCCTGGATATTTGTCTCTGCAAATAGTCTGTATTAGGGCAGATACAGTCATAGTATGAAATAAATACCAATGTTTCCAGGGTCAGGAATGCCTTAGGCCATAGCATATAATACATGCATGTATCCATTAAAATGTTCCATATCAATGACAATTTTCCGAGTCATGTGTGTGATATGGTGTGAAATATAAGGTGAAAGTCTACTATGTTATAAATATATAGTTGGTCATGTGTCAGCTACCTAATCACTAAACTGTCATAAACACATACATGGTAGTAAGCTAGAAAAATATACACATTTTCATAGTAAGTATGTCATACACAAATATTACCCATCTATGCACCATTCAGTTAATAGCCCGACTTTTAATAAGACATTCCAATCCCTATAGTGACTAGCAGTATATAAACAGGGGTATTTAATTTAGTATTCAGTTAGCACACTAGTTGTATATTAAATGATAGGCAAAGATCTGACTCAAAATATCAACGAAACCATTTCCTTGAGAAACTGACAGGAAATGAAATGAGGGCATAAGAAAAACCTGAATATTTTTTTTAACAATTTGGCTGAATGTCATTTATGTCTAAGGCATAATTGATGAATTTCAATCATGTTTTAGGTTACTTAGTGTGAATGTATTGTTTACTGTGCACCATTCCGGATAACAATGATCTAATGGTATACATACATGTATCTAGTATGTAGTATAGACTAGAATTGGTCAATCCATTTAATGATAATGATATGGGAAAATGAAGGATCACAAAATTGCTATGGCCATAAACTCTACAGTTTAATCATACATACACAGGCTTGTCGTGATAAATTATAATGATCTGATATTTATTTTATCGTGGGCCGATTCAGATTCTGATGCATCAATTCCTTAATCAACCTTGTAATGGTCAAGATTTAGCAAGAAAATTGATATTTATTGTTAGTGAATGTCTAATTGAAGGACAAGACTATTTTTGAAAATTTACCACTGGAATGACTGGCTCTATAACCACACCAGTTCTAAGTTGAAATTTATAATAGTCTTCTCATGACCTGGTAATGGCCATTCCTCAAAGGCATTGCAAAGGTCAGTTTTGACAAGTGTGACCATTAAGCGGTTATAGCGGTCAGACCATGAGTAATAAATCATATACTCTCTAATTCTTCTGACAAATGTTATTGACCCCTTAATGATGACCCGGTTACCGAGCCAGTCACTCTTGTGGTAAATTTTCAAAAATAGTATTCTCTGGGCCTGCAAATGGGCATTCCTCAGGACCACTGCAGGGGCCGGTTTTGGTCGGCTTCGTCATGAAAGGGTTAATGAATAATGCAAGCACAAAGTAAAATTTATCCCTTCAACTAGGATAATCGCAACCATCCATTGTGAGGAATTGTAAAATCTGTTGCATCCTTTCCTATGATAAACCATTATGAGTAGCATTATAGTTGTAAGGTAACATAGCCCATGGAAACATTGTTGGTAAGCAAACAAAAACCAATAGATAAGGCAAAGAATTTTTGGTGACAAAAGAATTTAATCAACCCTTTAACATTCACTGACCAAAAATACCAAATTTCCTATAATATAAGGAATATTCTGTTAAATATTTTGAAACTAATTTGACTGAAAGGTGTTACTGCCTATGGAAGCAGCAGGTCCCAGTCAAATTAGTTTTAAAAGCAACGTAATGGAGAATGGGTTCACACCAACCAAAATAAAATAGGCCCGAATTAGCATATCAATACACAGCACTGGAGTGCATAATTTCAAAAATATCATTCAACATGTGAGAACAAATTTATAACATGCTATAGGCGAGTATTATGAAAATAATGTAATTGCAAGGATCTTCATATTTTGTTCCCTCAAAACCTTTGTTTTTTAATTCACAATGAGACTGGATGGTTAAGCGCCTCTGATAGATTACCGGGTAGAGTGCTGACGCAACATGAAGGAATGATTCATATCGCTCCTGGAAGCTCACTTACTGCTGCTACTGTGCCTGCCAACCTGCAAAGAAAGACACATGTACATACACTGATGACCAGACTAGAGTGACAATGTTGTAAATCATCAAAAATATATATACAATACCTTACTTGATACATTTAGAAGCAGTAGTACTAATGGAGCTACATGTATACTGTAGCTATTACCACTCACATGCATACTAACTTATCCCAAACAGTTTTGAGAATGAGAGCATAGTAACTGCATCGCGAGAGAGAGAGAGAGAGAGAGAGAGAGAGAGAGAGAGAGAGAGAGAGAGAGAGAGGGGGGGAAGAGGGGGCGGGAGAGGGATTTAACTTATTGCTAAATATATGCCAGTTGCTGGCTCTTGTTAAAATTTTGCTGATGGAAACAGCTGTTTAGGAATAAGTTATATCTCTCCCTCCCTCCCACCCTCTCATCTGTTGAGACGCACTTACTGTGCTCTCTCTCTCTCTCAAATCTGTTTGGTGATAGTTGCAATATATATATATATATATATATATATATATATATATATATATATATACATATATTAAACCCTGAAGCTGAACTCATGGGTAAGAAATGCAAGGTGATTAAGATTCTGCTAAAACCTTGCACAAATTTGCAGTCATCACAAAGAATATGTCAATCTGATTTTTGAAGACGTCCGGCATTCATTGGTAGGCATACGTCAATTTTGGATCATGCTCAATTTAAATTACTTAATCCACGAATCAGACAAGAGTCCAATAGAAGAAATTTAGTATTTGGTAATATTTGTTTTGCGACGATGATATTAATCATTTTAATATATGCATCCCATCAACATATCATGTATCATGGCAACGGGTGGGTGGGAGTAAGGTGCAGACATAAAATGAAATATGCCATCAGAGACTATTACAGCTCAGTTCTGACTACTTTGGGATCCTTGAATTTGGGAATTGTTAAAACTGCCACCATGATAGAGTGACATGATATATGTGCATTGTCATCTGAGCACTAACATGATAATCTCATCGATTTTTAACTGCAACTTAAATAACAAGATACTAAGCACACTATGAGTAATATTAATACTTTCTTTATTAGGAAGGATTTTTGTCTATATTTCAAACTTATTTTGGATGACAGTTAAGCATAAATGTCAAGTACAATACAGATCTTAGTTAGCTTTACATAAAGGCATCCTAAAGCTCGCTTAAAACGCGTCTGTATGGCGTCATTTTCTCGTAGTGACTTGCTTAGACATAGCGCGTTTGGTAAAATCTCAATATGCATCTTGAATTTTATCTTGACGGGTTGAAATTTTGACACTACAGGCTTGACATTTTGAATGACGGCTTTAACTTTTTGCCCTACGCATTTGGTAGCGTTTGAAAATTTTACGATAAATTAAACGCGCCATCAATTCCAACCGCTGTTCTCCAGTTCTTTCGACGAGTCCTATGGCTAGAAGCAAACGGGTACTCGGTTCCTAGTCTAGGCAGAACCGCGTATCAGTACATGTTTCCTCCGTACATGTATCTCGTGTGCTTTGCAAACTTTGAGCGATTCGTACAGCAGATTTTAACTTATTTACGTCAATTTGTGGCTGGCTTTATCAGATGTAGTTAATTTAGTGTTTCTTCGCGGGATTCGTCTAATTTCTGCGTTTTTATAGTGAAAATCTCGATATATCTAATGCCGAATGGACAATCGTCTTGAACTGGAACACCATTCCATTCGGATGACGTCATCGCGTATATATTTAACCTCGTTATCTTTGATTGGCAGAGATATTGTTGGAAAAGCCATCAATGGCAAATCTGATTGGTTGAACTAATCTCATGACGCTTTGACTGTTGTGTACTATTAGACGACAGTAAAAAAGCAACATAACCTAAATAAGGATTTCCAGACTTTGGCTGTGATCTGGACAAAAACCAAGTTGGATCCAGATTGGGTACAAATTTTAATCTATGGATATATCGGAAACAAACTGGTCAGATTGTGCTCAAATTTTAATAAAGGAGGTTGTGTGATCATACATTAAGATTTAACAACCCTGGAAGTGATCAAAAGAAAAATTATAGGCTGTGGGTTACAATCTCTGATAACTTGGATCTATCTGACGATGGAAAGTAAGTGATAACTAGATTGTTTGGTCGATGGCGTGTCATAGCAATCGACCACGTTCACTACCCCAGGGGAGGGGCCAAATGTAATACCAGAAATGTAGCTGCAATGCAACCATGAATCTCGATTTCATGACAGCAATGAACTCTGATGATTGACTTCAAACATAAAATAAATTTAGAAGGCTTATCAACAAGGGGGCCAAGGGCCAGTAACGGTATCCTGGACGGTGCATGGCAATAAGGGCTGTCAGCAGAGAAGGCCGCTACTATGTCAAAAAAGGATGCCTATAAAATATACTGAGTATGTACATACCTATCTATCTATGAAATCGTTTCAAAATATTCAGTAGGTTGCCTGTATACCCGTATCTAATTTCCACTTCCTATTTTTCTTTTGAGATGAGGCGGCCATAGAGGCGAACTGTCAAAATACCTCATCTGATGACGGTTGTTGCTAAGCACAGAATTATAAAAATAAATTCTGAATATAAGTTCTAGAGCCAACTACTGCAGAATCCTTCCGCCAAATTTGGATATAAGCCACCAAGCGGTCATGGAGAATATGCATTTTGGCAATTTATGTCCAGCCAACTAGGTTTGCAATCTGTCAAGCGGTTAATGAGGAGTAGCGTTTTGACAATTTCTGCTAAATTTTTCATAAAGTCAGATTTTCACACAGAAATTGACCAATCAAAATTCTGTATGCATGTTCGGAAGCCGAAAGCATTAGGGTCCTTCCAGCCAAATTAGTTTGAAATCCGCCAAGCGGTTAATGTATGTATGAGACACGGCATCACACAATGATGTTCTGGCCAAAAGGTCAAAATCACTGATACGCATGGCAACCATCTGCTGTCCGCCATCCATCCGTCAACTTATGTTTTTAAACATAAGTTGACGGATGGATGGCGGACAGCAAATGGTTGCATGCATATCAGTGATTTTTACCTTTTGGCCAGAACATCATTGTGTGATGCCGTGTCATTATAAGGAGGCGGCATGTGTCCAAGTTTAGGACCAGGATGATCAACCAAACATGATATAAACAGAAAAGTTGAGCTAAACACAAATTAGACGCTGCTGGGCGACGTGCATGGTATCACAATAGCTCATTTTACTTCGTAGGTATGGCCTCTTGCACTCTATAGTAACCTACAACATTTGTTTGAATTCCATCCACCGCTTTCGGAGCAGTTACATTACACAGAGACTGGCGTGGATCGCTGTGAAAAATCTGGAGGTCTTAAGGGGAAATGATCTGTGAGACAAGGGGTTAAAATTAACATGAGCGCGAGGTTAGCGGAAATTGACCAGGGCTAGTACAATTTGTAACTGACCAACCCATTGGTAACAATTAGACATGTCAACTCTTTAATGGTCAAGGTGGTAAAAAAATTCATCTACTGTGAGCAGAGCAAGACGACTATTTTTTGGAAATTTACCAGTAGAATGACTGGCTCGATAATTGAGCCAGTCATTTCAGTAGTAAAATTAAAAAAATAGTCTTCCCTTGGTCTGCAAAGATTTGAAGGGCTATAGTAGAATCTAGTAATCACTAGTCCTATCTAAATGTAGTGGGTCATCTGGCTTAATTTAAAATTATTGAGAGGGTGTCAAATGATGTGCGAGAGTGTGGGCAGGACTATGGGAAATCTAGATAAATCTGGAAGACACCAATGTCTGACTATATAAAATAAATGTTGTCAGCCAATCCACAATCATATGGATAACCCACATAACAAATTTGGTTGAATTCCACCCAACTGTTTGGGAGGAGATAGCATGATGAATGGATGGAGACAAATGCATCCTAATTTTTTCAAAACATGGAGATAAAGAAAGGACTCGAGGAGATTTTAAAGGTAGGTAGGTAATTAATTCAACGTCATCATACTAAAATTAGATTTTCTTTAACACTCATGCAGGGTTTTGCGGAGGCAGGGCCCTTGCACCATTTAGTGCTCTAAAATTCACACCATCCAATCATTACCTTCACACATGGTTCATTGGCCTAATGGATTTTAGGACAGAGATATCTTCCATGTATGTACTTGATCCATCATTTGTCAAAATGACCCATGATTTCTTGAGGAAGTGGGACAGTTCACCCCACTAAGCAACCAGATCGGCAGAACCCGGCTCATACCATCCAAAACCAGTTTCTGCAGTGGTGTTGAGAAATATTTATTTGCAGACCAAGAAAAGGCTATTTTTGAAAACCGAGCCAGTCATTCCAGTCATAAATTTTCTAAAATAGTCTTCTCTTGTTCTGCAAATAAGATATTTTCCTATCGGTCATTGGTGGTCTGACTTGAATCAGTCTTTCACTCTCCTGACATGCACGATTCACTGTCCTCAGCGGTCACTCACCTGGAAACACCAACTCTTCACCGGAAAACTTTGAAGTCTAGATGCTCTACGATAGCAGCTGAGGTCAGGTATAAATAGGCTTAAGGGCTGTTTTGTATGAAATTTAAATATTTTTTTACTAGTTTCCATAGAATTTTTTCTTTCAAACTTCACATCACCTGAGTTGTAACCACCATGCATGCCGCCCAGAAAAATAATTAATAATCCAGCATGCTTATCAGGTACCACTGTACCACACTGCATGTCACCCAACAAAATGGATGAATAAACTGGCATGATTATAATCGTGCTGGTTTATTCTAACAAATATTATCGGTGAGGTACGTGGTGGTATAGTGAATATCACTATGAGCGATGTACGCTGTACTCAGACAGAGTGAGATTATAGTAGCTAATTTATTATTGTGGCGTGAGACTGAGTGGTGGTAGTAAACACTTGACCGGGCAGTATCATGTTAAACTACATGTAGCATTCTATCAGTATTTGTGTTGGTACACTTTTTAATAATTTATTACATAATGTACTTGTACCAACACAGATAGATTGCTATTTTGTCATGCTACTATTAGTGCTAGGTCAGGTGTTCACTACCACCGCTCAGTCTTACTTATAGTTTTGCCCAATGTAGGAATCCAGTTTTAGCTATGCCCCACCCATCTCTATCTAAGCTCCACCCAAGCTTTACCTGCATTGGGATCGATCTCTGTACTCTCTGAATCTTAAATTCCTGAAAACTATACATGTAAGCTGTTGATAAGACAGCAACAACTCCCAGTCAAATTAGTTTTAAAATATTCGACATCATTTTTATTAACCCTTTAATGGTCATGCCGACCAAAACTGGCCTCTGTTATGGCCTTGTGGAATGTCGATTTACAGGCCAAGAGAATAGAATTTTTGAAAATTCACCACACGTGACTCGCTCAATGACCGAGCCAGTAATTTGTCATAAATTTTCAAAAATTGCATTCTCGTGGCCTCTAATTGGCCGTTCCATAAGTGGATATTACAATTTTCTTCACCAAATTTGTGCATTAAAGGGTTAAATAGAATACATATAGTCCGTCATCAATTAGTGTCTGAAGATTGACGAACTTATCTACGTCATTCATTATGTCATTGATTATGTTGTCATCCTTATGCATCATGTGGTTGATTATGACATCATGATTGATGGATAAAATGGAAAGGTCCATTATGTAATGCTTATACATGTAACTCCCTGTGTAATTATATTTGTTTCACTTTCTATTTCAGCTACAGTTGAAACATAGCCAGACCACAAACAAATGATGCAAAAATAAACGTACGAAATCTGGAACAGTAGGACACAAATTTGAAAGACCACTATGCTATTAGTAATATATGACCTGTGACCAGCAACATCATTCATCAACACGGACAGTAGCATAACCATAAAACACCGCTGATCACCAGCATGGGCAATATTATATAGGACCAAGATAGTTTACTGTTGTTCTAGAGACTGGACTTGTATTGTTATTGATCATCGATAACAATACAAATCTCAAAATCAACAGTAAAGTAAGCTTAATCTTGGTCCTATATAATATTGCTCATGCTGGTAATCAGTGGTGGTTTGCGCTACTGTCTGTGTTGGTGATTGTTTGAGCAAACTCTGCATTATATGAATATGGCAGCATTCAATAACAATGACATTAAACTTTTAAGTGAATGAATAAACAATTTAATCAAATCCAAAATGACCTGGTTTGACTTATTTACTGTATGTAAGTAAAGGTTGTATGGTGTTTTCATCATTTCTTTGATCTTCAGTGGAACAAGGATTGAGAATTTTTCCCCACTGTGAATAGCGGAACAAGGCTCCAGCTTTACAACCCTTTACTGTCCAATATTTGTCAAGAAATTGCACATTTCTGCTGAACCCTTTAATGGGTAAATTTGGTCGAGAAAATTCCAATTGTCTCATAAAATGTCAATTTGCTGATCAAGAGTATTCTGGGAGCCAGTCATTCCAGTGATAAATTTTCAAAAATAGTATTCTCTTAGTCAGCAAAAGGGCATTTCTCAGGAACACTGCAGAGGCTGGTTATGGCTGATTTGACCATTAAAGGGTTAATAAATGCCCATTTGCAAGCCAAGACAATTTTTTAACATTTAGAACTGTAATGACTAGCTTGGTTATCAAGCCAGTTATTCCAGTGGTAAAATCTTAAAAAATAGTCTTCTCTTGGCCTGCAAATGGGCATTTCTCAAGACAATTTGATTTCAGAGGCCAGTTTTGACCACTCACTGAGTCACGGTAAAAAAATAATTCTTGTACTGCATATGGACATTTCTCAAGGCCACCACAGAACATGTTTTCACCAGCTAGAGTGTTAAAGGGTCAATGGCTAAAATGTAAAAAATACCACCAATGACGATAGGAAAATATCTATTTGCAGAACAAGAGAAGACTATTTTTGAAAATTTACGACTGGAATGACTGGCTCGGTTATCGAGACAGTCATTCCAGTGATAAATTTTCAAAAATAGCCTTTTCTTGGTCTGCAAATAAATATTTCTCACCTCCACTGCAGAAACCAGTTTTGGATGATATGAGCCGGGTTCTGCCGATCCGGTTGCTTAGTGGGGTGAACTGCCCCACTTCCTCAAGAAATCATGGGTCATTTTGACAAATATTGGATCAAGTACATACATGGAAGATATCTATGTCCTAAAGTCCAAAAATAGTCGTCTTGCTCTGCTCACAGCAGAGGAATTTTTTTACCACCTTGACCATTAAAGGGTTGACATGTCAAATTGTTACCATTGGGTTTGTCAGTTACAAGTTGTACTAGCCCTGGTCAATTTCTGCTAACCTCGTGCTCATGTTAATTTTAACCCCTGCTCTCACAGATCATTCCCCCTTATGACCTCCAGATTTTTCACAGCGATCCACGCCAGTCTCTGTGTAATGCAACTCCTCCGAAAGCGGTGGATGGAATTCAAACAAATGTTGTAGGTTACTATGGAGTGCAAGAGGCCATTTTTATCTCATCCACAAAGTAAAATGAGCTATTGTGATACCATGCACGTCGCCCGGCGGCGTCTAATTTGTGTTTAGCTCAACTTTTCTGTTTATATCTCGTTTGGTTGATCATACTGGTCCTAAACTTGGACACATGCCTCCTTCTAAAATCACTGATATGCATGGCAACAATTTGCTGTCCGCCATCCATCCATCAACTTATGTTTAAAAACATAAGTTGATGGATGGACGGCGGACAGCAGATGGTTGCCATGCGTATCAGTGATTTTGACCTTTTGGCCAGAACATTGTGATGCCGTGACACGTGTCTCATACATACATTAACAGCGTGGCTGATTTCAAACTAATTTGACTGAAAGGACCCTAATGCTTTCGGCTTCCGAACACGCATACAGAATTTTGATTGGCCAATTTTTGCGTGAAAATCTTTGACTTTATGAAAAATTTAGCAGAAATTGTCAAAACGCTACTCCGCATTAACCAAAATGCATATTCTTCATGACTGCTTGGTGGATTATATCCAAA
The DNA here is from genome assembly GCA_034401795.1 of Chaetoderma sp. LZ-2023a. NCBI lineage: Eukaryota > Metazoa > Mollusca > Caudofoveata > Chaetodermatida > Chaetodermatidae > Chaetoderma > Chaetoderma sp. LZ-2023a. The sequence continues at coordinate 55,342,854 of CM067360.1, forward strand.
TTTGGCGGAAGGATTCTGTAGTAGTTGGCTCTAGAACTTATATTCAGAATTTTTTTTTATAATTCTTAGCAACAACCGTCATCAGATGATATTTTGAAAGTTCGCCTCTATGTCCGCCTCATCTGAAAAGAAAAATAGGAAGTGGAAATTAGATAAGGGTATACAGGCAACCTACTGAATATTTTGAGGTTTTGATAGATAGATAGATAGATAGGTATGTCAGTATATTTTATAGGCAGCCTTTTTTTACATAGTAGCGGCCTTCTCTGCTGGCAGCCCTTATTGCCATACACCGTCCAGATACCGTTATAGGCCCATGGCCCCTTGTTGATAAGCCTTCTAAATTTATTTTATGTTTGAAGTCAATCGTCAGAGTTCATTGCTGTCACGAAGTCGAGATTCATGGTTGCATTGCAGCCACATTTCTGGTATTACATTTGGCTCCTCCCCTGGGTGGGGTAGGCTAAAGAGGTCAAAGTAGTGAACGTGGTCGATTGCTATGACACGGCATTGACCAAACAATCTAGTTATCACTTACTTTCCATCGTCAGATAGATCCAAGTTATCAGAGATTGTAACCCACAGCCTATAATTTTTCTTTTGATCACTTCCAGGGTTGTTAAATCTTAATGTATGATCACACAACCTCCTTTATTACAATTTCCGATATATCCATAGATTAAAATTTGTACCCAATCTGGATCCAACTTGGTTTTTGTCCAGATCACAGCCAAAGTCTGGAAATCCTTGTTTAGGTTATATTGCTTTTTTACTGTCGTCTAATAGTACACAACTGTCAAAGCGTCATGAGATTAGTTCAACCAATCAAATTTGCCACTGATGGCTTTTCCAACAATATCTCTGCCAATCAAAGATAACGAGGTTAAATATATACGCGATGACGTCATCAGAATGGAATGGCGTTCCAGTTAAGACGATTGTCCATCGGCATTAGATATATCTAGATTTTCACTATAAAAATGCAGAAATTAGACGAATCCCGCGAAGAAACACTAAATTAAATACATCTGATAAATCCAACCACAAATTGACGTAAATAAGTTAAAATCCGCTGTACGAATCGCTCAAAGTTTGCAAAGCACGCGAGATACATGTACGGAGGAAACCTGTACTGATACCGGGTCTGCCTAGACTAGGAAACAAGTACCCATTTGCTTCTAGCCATAGGACTCGTCGAAAGAACTGGAGAACCGCGGTTGGAAGTGATGGCGTGTTTAATTTAATTTTCAAACACTATCAAACGCATATGGCAAACGGTTAAACTGTCATTCAAAATGTCAAACCCGTAGTGACAAAATTTCAACCTGTCATGATAAAATTCAAGATGTATCTTGAGATTTTACCAAACGCGCTATGTCTAAGTAAATCACTACGAGAAAATGACGCCATATAGACGCGTTTTAAACGAGCTTTAGGATGCGTTTAAGTAAACCTAACTACGGTCTGTACTGTAAACATCCAGTGCAGCGAAACATGCCGACTGCCGAGATTTGACATAGGTTAATCATAGTGAAAATTGTCCGTATGCAACTTCATTATCACTTCTACGCATCACCTGTGTTTGCGATGAACAGACAGTGAATAAATGCAAAATTATGGATTAAAGATGTCAAAATATAGCTTATGTGTACCAATGCTCGACTAATGTACACTTTTTATTAAAACATGCAGATGGTGTGGTTTTCATTGATAATATGATGCACAAATTAGCAGATTCGTGTCCGCTACCGCAATATCCCCATCGGTGCTCCACACGAAAAAAGTCTAGTTCAGGGCTAGTTATGAAATACTATGTGCCCCTAAAGCTGTAACATGTACCGATATCTCATTGGCTTTTCGCGGAAATAAAACGCCCGTAGTGATTTACTGATTTTTCTTTTTGTGACACTCGGTAGCTTTCGGATTCACTATATTGCAATGTAATGTAGCCGAGTATAACACATTGTTGTTGCCTTACTCGGGAACCAGGCCGAGGAAATGAGCAATCGCCGCAGCCCCCCCCCCCCCAACCCCTCTACGTAGCAATAACATAGCTAGGCTAGCTGATAAATAGTGATTTAATAAACTTGTGAAAGTTAACATTATAAATAGTCAGGGAGCTAATTTCACTATATTTCATGAACCAGACATTGTTTGTTTTATTAATTTAAAAGTCAAAGTGGGTGTTAAGATATTGCTTCACTGCTTTTAAAAGCGGCACCGCGAATACGTGTACATTTTGCGTTCCGCCAATGTTGATCGTGAGTCGCTCAGAGACTGGTTAAAATAAATCACGTCATCAATTCGTTATGAATGACGAGACATGTGATCAATATTTTACTACGATAGTAATTTTCATTCATTCATAATGACGTCAGATGTCCAGCAAGCCAATCAAATTACGGCTACGCTTTTCCGAGAATCTACGACTGCGCATAATTATCGATCGGCGAGACAGTCGCGCGAGGCATTTCTCATTATTGGTGAATTTAGGCAGTGAATAAGTAACCGGGTTCATTTTGTTCTGTAAGAATGGAAATGTTTACGTTACCAGGCAGCTGTATCGGAACTGATAATGCGACATACTGCCAATTATTCAACATTTAATGAGGCCTCCCCCTAAAATCATGACAGGAATTTAGCGAAAATTTACGGTAACCTGGCAAAATATAATTGCATAATGTGTGTATGCCCGAGTAATCGGTTGCACTTCTTGGTCGACTCGCATAATGTCGTTATACCAGCGCGGCATAGTTATGAATGCGTTTCACGTTATTAGATTTCAAACGACTTGTCTAGCCAATATCATAAATGCGTTGTATAATAAGTTCTGCCGCCTTGTCAAACTGTTTCCAACCCATTTGTTTTAGTTTCACACCACGTTGTTTTACCGTTCACAACGGGAAAGTGATGCATCCATTATCGTAAAATTGACCGGCTATGTACGCATCATGCACGCATTGCAGACGCATTTTATGTTAAGCTAACTCTGAGCTGTACCGTATATTGGAACAAAGCTGCTGTCGCATACAAAGGACATGTTCAATGGCTTTTATTCCACACCATCACTTACATTATTATACGAAGTGATCATGTAAAGATTTTGCTTAAAAACACTGCGATGACGGCAACATTTGGTGTCCTCTTGAAGTTTTTGTCTATACTTGTCATATAAAAAATTATTAGAAAGAAAAATTTAGTAATTCTGTGAAAAATTATCTCAAATTTTCATTAATCTCCAATGACATTTTAATCTGACCAGTATTTAGCAAATGAGGGATCAACATAATTTTGGTGTACTTGTTACATTCGCAACATAATTTTGGTGTCCTCGTTACATGTACAAAGCAAAGACATGAATGTTTAACATTCTCTATGTGCAATATTAAGCTAGCCTGTGTTGTGGCTTTATAATTCCATCCTATCACGATATTATTGGTTCACTATTACATTTTGATCATGTCAATTACCCCTAAATTATTGAATTCTAAGATGTGTAGTCTGGATTTCCCAGGCACATGTACTGCATAAATACCATAAAATGACATTTTTAGTCATTGTTTTGCAACATTTTGCAAGAACTGATCATGAATTTTATTTATATCCTTATACTGTAGTTATTACAGATTCAATTGCTAAAATCATTTGCAACATCATGAATTTGGTAGAATTTTTAATTATTGTCAAAAATCTATCTTCTTAATTACAATTTTGTATTACTTTTGGCAACACATTTGTAACTAAATGACTGTTGTTAATCTGAGTACCTTTAACTTGTCCAGTTCAGTCTTTAATGTATGTTTGGAAGATCTCTCTTTTTCAAGGTCAGCAGTTAATGAGGTGATCTGAAATAAGCACAGATAAATATTAACACTGTACGTCTGTAACAATCCAGCGGGACAAAAATGGTTTCTGCAGTGGTTTTGAGAAATGACCATTTGCAGACCAAGTGAAGTCTTCTTTTGAAAATCTTGATAACTAAGCCAGTCAGTCAAGTGGTAAAATTTAAAAAAAAATCCCTTTTTCTGCACATGAACATTCTGTATGAGAAATTTGGAAATCTTATTAACATATCTTATGGTTAAAAAGGGTAAACAAGACACCAAAGGCCTGTTGCACTCACCTGTAACAGGTGCCTATGATTAAATATTGGAATCCTAAAGTTTACCAAGATCGGCTGAATAATGATTTTTGTCTAAAAGTTAGGAAGACGAGCATCATAGCTTAAAGATTTTGTCAAGAATTGCATCAACTTGGGAGGCCTGAAGAAAGAAAGATAAATCTTAACATTCTGGCTGGAAATACAGCAAGTGTTACCTCCCTTGCATTGTTGTATATGATCTAACTATTCATGGACATTTATGGAAAATCCATGATAACTCCTGACAAAACTTAGCAATCAGATTTTTTATACAAGCTCAGGACCCTGTGGTCATCAAAAGTATTGACCAATCAGCTTTTTGCATGCACAAGTCCGAAAAATGAGAGAGATGACGTCAAAGATATCAATTAATACTATAGGATGCATACATGCATGCACGCACACCTAAATATGCTTCTGTTCTCTGCGAAACGGTGGTTAATTCTCCCATCAAATTCGTGTTTATCGTTTTAATTTTTGTGGGAATTTTGAATTTGCATCTTCTAGAATGCTGAGTGGCAGGCCGCATACATGTATATAAGAATCAATGTTCAAATGTCAGTATTGACTCCAAACATGCCAAACAACAATTTTATGCACATAATTCAGTATATTAAATTCATAGATCTATTATTTCTTCAATTAATCAAATATGTTAAATTTTAAGCTAAAAATTGTATGCATTTATTTTGGAATTAACATCTATGCATCTGTGTAATTGACCTCCCGATTTTTAGCTATGACCTGCCCATCTCTAGCTAAGCTCCGCCCACACCGCGATCGTGTTGGGATCGATCGATCTATGAACTCCCTGACTATCAATCTCCAGAAAACTATACAGGTAAGCTGTTGAAAACTATAAAAGTAAGCTGTTGAATATTTTGAAACTAATTTGACTGGGCAGCAACATGCCCAGTCAAATTAGTTTCAAGATATTCAACAGTATGTTTATTAAATAGTGAAGACATACAATTTCTACAACGTGTCGGACTATTAAGAGTTAAAGACTCTAAAGACTATGGAATCATTTATGACATAATGACTATGACGTCATCCTATACGCCGATTAGCTGATAATGACATCATATGATGTCGCTACTCTGGAAACATCTATTATTATCCCTAGTAATAAATAATAAAATTAAACAAGAGGCCCAAGGACCTGTGACGCTCACCTGGCCCATTAGCATTTGAAGCATTTGCATTTAAATATACATGATTCGTTACATTAAACAAGATGGAAAAAAACCCTTTCATATGAAAATTCTGAATGGCAAATTCTGGCACCTATGATCCTAGGGCCATTTTAGCCAAGTTTGCTTGAAATTGCTCAAAGTAATAAGCAGATGAAACAATTTGACAATTTCTAGTAAATTTGTAATAAAATGTTGAGTTTTAACGCAAATATTTGATGAATCAAAATTCTGAATGCAAGTTCTAGAGCCTATGCTCCTTTTGGCCATATTTGCTTGAAATCAGTTAAGTTGACAAGCAGAAACAATTTGACAATTTCCAATAAATTTGTCATAAAATCTAAGGTTTTCAACCAAAAAATAGCCAGGTGAGCTTTTAATTATAATAATTGTTTGTGCTATTTTCACTACGTGCCAGCAATATCATGAGGATTTTGGACTCGCAACAGGTCAATATCCTGATAGTAATACATGTAAATAATAATAAAATGGATAAATATTTAGTTTGCCAAGTATTGTTGTCTTGACAATTACTATCTTGACCAAAAATACTCCAGACATATGTTAATACATAAGTTTGCAGATATATGAGCCCACACCTGCAAGCGTGCATGCATGTATACACACAAATGCATTGAGTCTCTTCTCAGACCGATTCCCCAATCTGGGTAATAGCGGTCAAAGCTTCCAGCATCTTTGCCTATTATTTACTCACCTGCTCTGTTAGCTCATCCTTCACAGTTGTCATCTCTTCCATTTGTAGCACCATTTCAGCTTTCTCCTTAACTGAAAACAACAACACAATTTGTCATCATGGTGGACACATTCCTGGCATAATCTGGACGCGGATTACCATATATAAACTTCTATCTAAGGTATATGTACATGTACCAATATATTCTGAGAAATGTGCAGAATTGTAGACAAGAGTCTGCAGAGTTGTAGATAAATTGAGCAAGTTAAAGAATTATTTTCCTTATTGATATGACTTTCCCTAAAGAGTGTATAACTATAACCAACATCATTTCATCATATTAGTTGGCAGTTAAAACATGAAATGTGTTTTATTGGGCTGATTAAAACATAGACACATTAAATGATATCATCTTAAAGTGACCGTTTCCAGTCAACCGAGCTCTTATGACAGATACATGTATAAAAATCCCCAAATCCTCCACATCTCTAATTATGGAGGGCAGTGAGTAATAACTTGTAGAAAGTCTGCACAAAGCATTAACTTTAATTGTGAGACAACTATTGTCCATCTCAAAATCCCTAGACCCTTATTTCGCTTCACAAAATGATCCGTTCTTTCTTACTGGTCAGGAATTCAAAACACAACAAACATTCATGCCATTTGCAACAATTACGTAGTATTGGAATGGCCTACATATATTTTTGTTATAAAGCGAATCCGTTAAGTTGTTGATTACTATGTCTAAAATATGGAAGATATTTAGATTTTTGCATCTTTTTTTATGTGGCCAAAATTCAGATCAATGGGATAAATGTAGGATAGTCAGCATGCATGGCCAGATGTTGTGGGCAACCTTGGTTATTTGTGACTGATAGTAGTATAAGTCAGTAATTTTTTTCATATTTCCGACAAAGTTGCCTAATTAAGTTCTTAATCCAATAAAAATTACTCCACATTTAGCGGTTTAAAATTTTATAAATCTTGTGGAATACATGTACTTGGGCCATCAATAAAAAAATCATGTTTTCTGCAAACCGGGTGGGGAAGAGAGACTTCAGTATGGTGGAAATTTTTTTTTCCAATTATTAATTTTTTTTAAAAAGGTCAAATATTTGTTTTAAATTATTTAACTGGATGGCCATTAAATGTGATTGTTATTGCCAAATTTGTCATGTTTTTCATGTAAAGAGATTCACATTGCATACAAATGGCCTTAAAAACATTGTAATTTGTATAGTTTGACAAATGTATGGATGTTTTAACATTTATGATGGGTAGAAATTTTTCTTTTATTTCCCAGCGGGTGTAAAAAGAATAGTTTCACCCGGGAGGGTTACAGGAAATGAAACTACATGTATTGTTTATTTTGGCCGTGCTACATTTATGCAAATACATGTATTCACAGAACACCAATCCTCATGAAACAACTGCTGCTTGTACACAAATATTCACTGCTCACCAGCATTTCTGACCAAGCTTGCTTAAATTGTCAATTAGCTCCTCAGATTGTCCCAGAAGAAGCTTAGATTTCCCAAGTTCTTTCGGTGGCAAACCGTTGGACACCCCATCAGGCGTGCCTCACTTCACCATAAACCTCAATCTTTCAGCAAATCATAACAACTTTGTCTCTGTCACCTTGATTTTGTAGAAAATTTTCCCTGCTGATTAAATTTAATTTGATAAAAGTGAAGCCAAATGTGATGTCCAATACATGTAGGTGAACCATCTACCAAATTTGATGCAATCATTTGAAAGTTAGGCATCAGAACATACACGTATGTACAGATGCATACTTATACAGAAACTATAGGTATAAATACCAACTTACACTCTGCTTGGCCTAAAATTCTACATAGCTTTCTAGTTCTCTCTTTTGTTGCTTTAAGTTCATCCTGAAAAATTATAAAAACATTGAACTAAAAATAACCTACAACCAACACAGTAGAAAGATAATAGTTTGTCTCCCTGTTAACCGTTTAGTGACTAAATTTGGTCCCGAAAATTAAAATATTTGCTTATTGAATATCCATTTGCAGACCAAGAGAAGACTATTTTTGAAAATTTACCACTGGAATGACTGGCTCGGTTATCGAGCCAGTCATTCCAGTGGTGAATTGTCAAAATTGTCTTATCTTGGTATGTAAATGGCCATTCCTCAAGACCACTGAGGAGGCCGGTTTTGTCATGAACGGGTTAAACTGTGCGCAAGGAATGTATACAATGTAAGCGGACCACATGTACATGTAACATGCCTTCATATCCCAATTAGCAACAGGTTACCAACATTAGATAGACTGCGTCCAATGTATTGAGCCCTTTAGTTTTTCGGCATATCACATGTCATGTGTGGCAGTGTTGTGAAATAAAGATTTTCTTAAAATAGTATACCCCTTGATGAATAAATGTCTACTGAAAAACTCTAACATTCTTCTAATTCTGCCAAAGGAAACAAATCACACAGAAATAACCACACCACATAAAAATATAACAATTTGAAAATCATTTTTATTATGATGGAGTCTGGATGCATTGATGGCATGGAACAAATCTGTAAAGTTTTATTGACATCGGATAAACCCTTGATGAATTAATTGTCCATTAAAAACTAACATTTACGTCATTCTTGGTGAAAAATAAGTCCAAGGCACCAAACATGGAAAAAATTTGAAAATCATTTCACTTATGATGGAGACTAGATGCAATGATAGTATACTAGATCAAATCTGTAGTTTTATTAAGATAGGATAGGTCGTTGATGAACTAAAATGTCCATTGAAAAACTAACATTTACCTAATTCTTTTTGCACGTAGAACGTCATTTGGATCGCTACATGTGTATCGAGATCCTTCCCTTCCCACTGGGCTCAACAATTCTTTCCCTTATGATAGAGACTGAATGTAATGATAGCATAGAACAAACCTGTAAAGTTTTATCGAGATTGGATAGGGCATTTAATGAATTAAATGTACATTCAAAAAATTTAACATCCTTCTAATCCTTTGTGAAATAAATGTACATGTATGATGTCAACTGGATGCAATAACTGTACATGTATAGAACAAATCCATACAGTTTTATTGAGATCAGATAAGATGAATTAAATGTACATTGAAAAACTTACATTTATCTGCACGTTATATGCCGGTATGACATTTGGATCGGTATATATGTCGAGCCATCCTATGCTTCGCATTCGCCTCGACATTAATATTTTCTAAATATAGTGAAATTGGTTGATGCTTGATGTAAACGTATACATGGGCAAATTTAGACGATTCCATTTCTAGCTATGTCCCATCAAATTCCACCCACTTTGTACATGCATGTGGATCTATTTTACCACTGCGCCTCAATGCTTAGAATCTCAATTTCAAGTTGTTGAATATGTTGAAACTAATTTGATTGATAGCTGTTCCTACATGTACCTATAGTCAACAGAACCAGAGGGTGTGATATCAGATACTTGAATGGCAGTTTGGATTCATTGATTAATGATAGGTAATCTCTAAATGAATGTCAAGTACTGTGCTAAATTGCATTAAGTTCACACAAAATATACATGTATATTGTACAATGTATGTTGTAAATCAATTACTCTCATCATCTGATGGTGAATCTTGACTTGATCGAGTTGGATCATTTACTGACTTGGCTGAATGACATGATTAAAATGCCACGCCATACTTTGACATCCGTCCTGGTGAGTTGTGTGCGATTACATAAATGTAGCACTATTCTCACAAGAATATCATTAACCGTGCTAAATTGCAGAAAATCCTCATAAAATACAAAAGAAAAAAATTTAGTTTTGTAGTAAGCTAATTATACCTTCCACAGTTGAGTTTTGACTTGAACCTAGCTGATTAATTCACATTGTAACTCACCATGTACTTAAATTATTAACAATTCCTAACCAAGTTGTCCAATCTATTTTATAAATACATGTATTTGTCTTAATGCCTAACAACTGGTCGGCATGTGGTTATTACCCATTTAACGATTGGTCAAGAGAATTGAGGATTTTGCTCAGTGAATGTCCATTTGCATAACAAGAGACCTTTTTTAAATTATGAAGCCAATCATTCCAGTGATAAAATTATATAAGATCTCCGCAAACAGCGCATAATAACACACACACACCCCCACCCCACCCTTATGATGACAAAGCAATGACTGAGCTTTATCCGTAAATAGTGATTTCATCCTCAGGCCTAGACCAGTCAATTTTTTGGGCGTGTTAAAGTAGTCTTCTTTTGCATGCAAATGGACATTTCTAAAGAGCAAAGCCCACATTGGCCGGTTTGACCAGTAAAAGGGTAAACAAAAGAGCCTACATGTACCTCTAACTTTGAGACAGTGGCCCTCAGCATAGTAATCTCTTTCTCTTTCACTTGTAACTTGTCTTTTAATTTACATACAACTACATTCTCTACCGCATAGTGCTGAAAACGAAAAAGTTCATTATTAAATGTACATATAAGATTTAAGAGGATACAATAAGATTCAAACAATAAGTATTATATCGTTGTTTAACACTTTCACCGATGAATTCCCTATATCTCATTTTCAAGGCAAACATACAGGAAAACTGTTGAATATTTTGAAATCAATTTGACTGGAAGCCATTGCTGCCGCACGTTCACCGCTTTGAACTTTTGACACACACCCACAACCCATCCCCAGGGGCGGAGCCAAATGTAAATGTCATTTTGCACTCCACGATCATATGGGTACCTCACATACCAAATTTGGTTGAATTCCATCCAACAGTGTCAGAGGAGTTGCATTACAATCAAGTTCATGACCGTTTGAACCCATTCCCCACCCTTGGGGGCGGGGCCAAATGTAAGTGTGCTCATCCACTCCACATTGATATAGGTAACTCATACCAAATTTGGTCGAATTCCATCCAATGGTTTCGGAGATGCATTACAAAAAATTTCTGTCGGTTAAAATTTGACCTTTTGACTTCTCTCCTGCCCTCTGGGGGCGGAGCCAAATCTAAATGGTCTCTTGCACTCTGCAATCATAGGCGTAACTCAGACATCAAATTTGGTTGAGTTCCATCTAACGATTTCAGAGGAGTTACATTATAATCAATTTCATGATCTTTGACTCCATCACCCACCCCCTGGGGTACAGCCAAATGTACAAGTGCTCATATACTCCACATTGATATGCGTAACTGACATACTAAGTATGGTTGAATTCCATCAAACAGTGCCAGAGGAGTGGCATTACAATCAATTTCACGACCTTTCGACCCCATCCCCCACTCCATGGGGGTGGGGCCAAATGTAAATGTGCTCATATACTCCACGTTTATATGGGCAACTGACACACTAAATTTAGCTGAATTCCATGCAACAGTGTCAGAGGACTGGCATTACAATCAATTTTTTTACCTTTTGACCCATGGGGTGGGGCAAAATGAAAATGTGCTCATGTACTCCACATTGATATGGGTGATTCATAGAGCAAATTTGGTTGAATTTTGGCCAACGGTTTCAGAGGAGATGCATTACAATCAATTTCCGCAGGTTAAAATTTGACCTTTTGACCCTCCCCACCACTGGGGGCGGAGCAAAATCTAAATGGCCTCTTGCACTCCGCAATCATATGGGTAACTCAGATATCAAATTTAGTTGAGTTCCGTTTAACGATTTCAGAGGAGTTGCGTTACAACTGATTTGGCCTTTTGACCCCTGCCACGGGCCCATGGGGGCGGAGCCAAATCTAAATATCACCTTGCAAAGCAGAATCAGATGGGTAACCCACATACCAAATTTGATTTAATGCCACACAATGGTTTGGGAGGATAGCATGACAGACGGACGGAGACGATTACAATATCACCGACTTTTTTTTAAAACGTGGGGATAAATATTCAACAGAATAAATTTTATAAAGAATTTACTTTATCAGGGATTTATCGGTGAAATGGTTAATTATCTGTGTAATTACAGTCAAACCTGATCAGTAAAATCACACGCTTTTGACACAATATGGTGATTCTTTAAACCTTTAATGGTCAAGATTTTTCACAAAAATTAAAATTTTTCCTCAGTGTATCTTCATTTGCAGGCCAAGACAAGACAATTTTTTTTTATTTATCACTGCAATATTAATGACTGGCTCGATTATCGAGCCAGTCATTCCAGTGGTAAATTTTCAAAAATAGTCCTATCTTCACCTATAAATGGGCATTTCACAAGACCCCTCCGAGAAGCCGGTTTCGGCTGACTTCACCTTTAAAGAGTCAACCCATTCATGGCCAAGCAGTCCAAAATCCGCTTCTGCAGGGGTTTTGTTGAATGTCCAATTGCAAGCAAAGGGAAGATTATTTTTTATAATTTACCATCAGAATGACAGACTTGAAAACAGATCCAGTCATTCCAGTGGTAAATTTGCAAAATTGTGCTTCATGATAACGTTAAGAATAAGTACTTAACATTGAAGATTTCACGAGTAAAACAATACTGGGAAATATATTTATTTTGCCGTAGTGCAAAACGTATTTGTTTTTTGCAATTTTATCAATGCAATCTTAAAACATGAACCGTCTTACAATCGAATGAATACATTACTAATTGTTTATATTACAAAATACATATTTCCCATGAGCTAAAACACTCAAACTGTGCAGCTAAATAAATGTATCATACCCACACTTAGGCATGCGTAATTATTGCTTGCAGTACATGTAATCACGATCGATTATTTAATAATAATCGCGATTACTCGATTAATCAGCTTGAGTACAAATTACCTAGTTATAACAACAAAAAAGCATATCAATGACGAAAGCTGCAATGGTGCTGAGAAAGGTCGATTTGCAAGCCAAGAGAAGACTATTTTTGAAAATGTGTCACTGGAATGATTCTCGAGCCAGTCATACATTTTCAAAGTCTTCTTTCTGCAAATCGACATGCATTCGCTGAGCAAAATGTAAATTTCCGTGACCGATCGCAGTAAAGAGTAATTAAAAGGTAGGTTTTGAAATATTTTGTGCTGTAGAATTATTAACGATTATTCGATTTAATTTTTAATCATATAAATTCACGATTTAAAAAAATCGCGATTTTCGATTTAAGCACATAATCGTGCAAGCCTACCTACAATGCATCATAGTACATAATCCATTCATGCCTGTCGTAGTCATACATATAATATGTTGCAATATGCCTTTATGATCAATTGTTCGCAAAATTCAGGGCATAAATCCTCACAATACCTTTTTAAAGTGTTCGTGTGTTTTCTCCTTTTGAAGAACTCTGTCTACATCATTGTCCACACGTTCAAAATATCTAGTGTCCTCCTCCCCTTCTGGAACTCTATTGGCCAGTTCCGGTTCAGGAGGTGGTGGAGTCTCTTCTTCATCTTCTGTAATCAATGTAAAGAAATAGTATTCTCAGTAACTCTCTCACTACCTTTCCATAGAATACGGTTAGTACATGTAGTTTAGCATGAATATTAACCATTCTCAATTACGACAAACTTGACACATACCTCATAAAAATAATGGCAATACTGTCAATAACGATATTTGAAAATTGGTTTCGAAATAAAAAATTAAGATCCGAGTTCAGAATGTAACACTTTAATGATCAAGCCGCCAAAAACCGGCCACTGGAGTGCTCTTGAGGTCTACAGTTAGATTAACCCTTTAGTGGTCAGATTTGGTATAAAAAATCAAACCATTTGCTTATTGAATGTCCATTTGCAGGCCAAGACGACTATTTTTGAAAATTTATCACTGGAATGCCTGGTTCGGTTATCATTCCATGTGTAAATTTTCTAAAATAGTCCCCTCTTGGCTGGCAAATGGACATTCAATAAGCAAATGGTTTGATTTTTTATACCAAATCTGACCACTAAAGGGTTAATCTAACTGTAGCTATAGTGCATGTGTAAACAGAGATATGCTAATGGTGTCAAACATACAGCCATCCCTAACTACATTTGCTTCAAAATCACAATCATCAAGACGGCAATGACAAAATCTTGAATGGCAGAATTGTATGATGTATGTTTGTCACTATATGTATCTCCAATCAGGGTCTATTTCAACACTGTCAAATTTTTACAGAAAAATCAGATTTACAATGTACATGTAGAAGACAAGACAGGGTTCATACACATTTCTGTATTTGAAATTACATGACTTTTCATGACCAAAATTAACAAGCCAGTCATTCCAGTGACACATTTTCAAAAATAGTCTTCTCTTGGCCTGCAAATGGGCACACATTCTCTGAGCAAAATGTCATTTTTCGTGACCTATCACATTAAAGAGTAACTAAAAGATAGGTTTTGCAATATTTTATGAAAAACAAATTATTCATGATTATTCGATTACATTGAATATTTTTAATTAGATAAATTTTCGATCTAAAAAACAATCACAAATTTCTATTTAATCACGTAATCGCACAAGTCTACTTCTTACATTTGTTTCTTCATTATACACACCAGAAGACGTATTCTTGTGTTTATTCTCTGTCTTTTTATCTACATTCAAGTGCTGGAACTGTTCTAAGCTCATCTGTTTTTGTGCTTTCTCTTTATTCTTCCTGCGCTTCTTGGAATCCTTTTTCTCAGGCACATTGTTCTCTTCTACAGCGGGACCTAATGCCTTCAAAGCAGCTAGGGCCTGGCGAGAAAGACAAACAGAAAAAGGTACACATAGAACATAACAAGGACAAATTTGTCCAATACCCGCTTCATTAATACATTTTTTCAGTCATGCAGCCGCAAGGTCAAAAGTGTCTTTTTTGGGAACAATCTTGCTGAAAGCGAAACTCTGTTGAGTTTTAGTTTTTGACTGCAAAAGAGGCACATGTCTTTGGGACAGACATCAACCCAAGTTCGGAAAAGATCACCGCATTAGAGTTATTGAAAGATGCTACAAAAAAGTATATTTTGAAAACAATGTTGAGCTAAAAGATGTAGTATTTAGCCTTTGGCCACAAAACTAGCATATGTGTTAAGGACCAAATGGGTAAGCCTCCACCCAAGTTTGGAGATGATTGCACCAGTAGAACTAGTTATTGAAGAATGTGTAAAAATGCATATTTTGAACTGTTGCTAAAAGCTGTTGCAGTCACAATTTCGACTCCAAAATTGGCTAAAAACAACAAGAACAAGAGGCCCAAGAGCCTGTGGCACTCACTCAATTGGACCAAGATGGCGCTTGAAAACATTGACCAATCAAACTTCTCATTAGAACTCTTGAAGCCTATCACCATAGGATCATTCCACCCAAGTTTTGTTGAAATCGGGCCATTGATTAAGGGTAGTATTTTAAAGGACTTCTGGAAAATCCAAGATGGCCACTGGAAAATGTGACCAATCAAAATTCTGTATACAAGATCTGAAGCCTGCAAGCCTAGGATCATTCCATCTAGGTTTGGTTAAAATTAGCCAAGAGGTTAATGAGTAGGCTTTTAACCGATTTACAAAATTGTCCGAAAATCCAAGATAGCACCGGAAAATTGACCAATCAAAATTCTGTATAGAAACTCTGGAGTCTATCGCGCTAGGGTCCTTCCCGCCAAGTCTGGTTGAAATTGCCTAAGCAGTTATTACATGTACGTAAAAGTAGCATTTTAAATGATTTCCTGCATTTTTTCGGAAAATTGAAGATGGCCAAACAAATTGACAAATCAAAATTGTGTATACTGGTTCTAAAGCTCCAGTCCTCATAAGGTCGTTCCAGCCAAATTAAATTGAAATCCACCCAGCAGTTAATGAGGAGTACCACTGTGACAATTTCCGATAGATTTTTCATAAAATGTAAGATTTTCACTTAAAAAATGACAATGAAAATTCTGTATATAGAACTTCTGAAGCCTACACCAATAGCATCCTTCCAGCCAAATTAGGTTGAAATAGCGTTTTAAAGCAAAAGTTGACGGATGCTGGACGGACTGTCGGCATGGCATAACGTCATAAGCTCACTTGGCTATCCTGATCAGGTGAGCTAACAACAACCAGCACCCCCTGCTTGCATTTAACCCTGGCGTCTCATGATGCATGTAGAAACAAAGTAATTAACAACACATTGATAGATAGTAAGTATGGTATCAAGTTTGAAATACTCGTAAAGTGTAGTTCCATTTTTTTCAACGCATTAACTCTCAAATTTGTCATAGTAAATGTTCATTTGCAGAACAAGAGATGACAACATGTATATTTGGAGCCTTCCCACTGGAATGACTGGCTCGATATATAACCGAGTGGGTAATTTCATTGAGAAATCTTCCAAACATAATAATCTGTTGGTCACTATTTAAACGGATGTTTTCTATGTGAAAATGTTCATTTTATTGAACAAATTAGAGAATTAAAGGGCTACCATACCAAGTCTTATTTGTCAGATTCAAGTCAAAAGCTTCAAGGAAATGACTCCATAAAAATATTCACGCAATTTAAAGCTCTTGTGTCTGATTAAATAGAGAAACATTTGCACAAGATGTGAGATGCATGTTGATTTCTGTGCAATTTACCAAGAATGCAATGTATGTACATCCACGTGCAATGCCCTGCTACCTCCATATTGATTGCAACTATGACACCAGATTAATCGAGTCTATTATCTGTACAGACCAGGATTTCTCAAAGAAAAAGTCCTCCCCTGTATGTGCAACTGATCATTGGGCAGTCAGTTTTTGAGATTTATGCATGCTGGGTAACATTGCATGCCTGGTTACAAATTGAACGTAAATCAACTGGCATCTCATATCACGTGCAACGTTTTCTCTATTTATTGGAACATGAGCACTCTAAGCTGGACATTCTACAGTAACATGTAACCCGTACCTTCTTTTTCTGTTCAAATTCCACCTTGCTCAGTAGCATAGCCTGATGGAGGTCCCGTTCATAGCTGGCTTCAACCACCTGAGTAAGATAATATTCACAATCTTTTCATTTGACATGTGTTTGATAATCAAAGACATACTTACCTTACAAATCAATGCACAAGCAAAACTGAATGTGAGAAAACAATCTGCATACAATGTATTGTGGGACAAATGACTGTAGATACATGTACAGTAGTCCTTCATGCCACATGCTCAAGTGACCCAGATGTGCCAGGGAGAGATCTGGCTTTTGCAAGATATATTGTAGACTTGTAGTATTAGCCAATGAATTGAGTGCTACATGTTTATCTACATGTACCTTGTGCATGCCCTGTCCATTTCTAGCCAAGCACACTTGTTATCCCTTTAACCCTTAAATTGATAATACAAATTTTAATTTTATCATAGTAAATGTCTATTTGCAGAACAAGAAGACTATTTTTGAAAATTTACCACTGGAATGACTGGCTCGGTTATCGAGCCAGTCATTCCAGTGGTAAATTTTCAAAGATAGTCTTCTCTTGGTCTGCAAATGGATATTTCTCAAGACCACTGCAGAAACCGATTTTGGCTGATATGAGGGTTAAGCACATTGGAATCGTTTGTTTGCTCTGAGATAGCTACATGTATATAGGGAATATATCCGTGAAAGAGTTAATTGCTATACATTTCTGCCAACAACTATACAATTTATAATTTGTATATATCAATACATGCTATGCAAATATGAAATTCTAAATTATGCCTTGAGTGTACATGCATCATGTAATAATCTAACGTATGCATATTACATATATGCTATATTACTGATGTGCCTTTATGAGACACCTACAAACCTCCGTATCAGCTTTTCGCCACTCTTCCCACTGGTCAGCCAGTGGTGCTGAAGCATGGTGGTCTCCGGAGCCACCGCCACCTCCTTTGGGCTTACCTCCAGAAGGACAAAATGCCAAGCTTCTCAACTACAAGAATAAATTTATAACAAGAACGACAATCAGAGATTGCTAAAATATACTCCCCATTCCACCAAGCACAAACTCCTAAACAAAATTGGTAAGTATCCCTTCAATAGAACTTGAGTTATCACCTGAAATTGTAATATGTTATTAATTGGGTCAGTGAACTTTAACTTTGACCCAAAATTGATAGGGTTCTTCGGAACACCAATGACACCTGCCCACCCAAGATTGGTAAAGATCCCTTCCTCACGTTGCCATACGGAAACACAATATGTTATTAATCTCTCAAGTAGAGCTAGAGTTATCCCATGGATGGATGGGTAGATAAAGCAAATCCTATATACATACATAGGGGGTGGGGGGGGGGGATGGGATAATACATGTAACATTGTCAATAAATTTTTCAAACACCCCCATGGCAACCTTCCACCCAAAACTGGTAAGGCCCTCTTCAGAACCTGATTGAGTCATTATCCAGAAATGCAATATAATATCATTAATTTTCTTACCTTGACCTTTTAACCATAAAATCAATAGGCTATGGACAACCTAAGCTATTTAGTTGAAATTGCAGGAAATTTCAATTTCCCTTTCTCCGAGATCTAACAATACTCACGATTCTGTTACTTCTGATATACAGCTGGCCTTGACAGCGGCTCTAGGATTATAGACTTAGAAAGCTTTACCGACTCCTGGGAACCGGGTACTCGGCTCCCAACTGCCGAGTACCCGTTTACCATAGAGCTCATATTGTTTGCATAGCCACCAAACAAGAGAAAACTATGGCTTGCCTCCGTGGGGCTGGGAGGCTGGGTCCGTAACAGAATGGTGAGTATTGTTAGATCTCGGAGAAAGGGAAATTGAAATTTCCTGCATTCTCCTTCGATCAATACTCACCATTCTGTTACTTCTGATATACACCAGATTTGATCAGTAACTTGGTGGGAAGGGGCAAGCGATAAATGCTAATTTTGCCCCTTGGAGAAAGATTTTAGACTTCAAACTTGACTAACGGAGACCTAAAAGGACCGTCAAGTTCACGGAACCGAATCACATTCGCGTCACAGCCCCCCCCCCTTTTTCCTCCTAAGAAAAGGGAGAGAACTAACGAACATGTATCTCGCCTGAAAACACCAATATGCCAAGAGGGTTAACTACTCCCTGCATATTCCATGTATTAGCCTGGGAATGAGCATAAATATATAAAATGAATGAACATGATACATATACATAATACAAAAAACTCTCACTTATTGAATTACCTTATGATAACAGGACTTCAGACGTACCGCCTCCAACCATTCACCGGTTCGGCCATCAGTGACACAATCTGGTTGACATCCTCTCGCCTGACCATGCCTGCTTTAGGTTCTTTTCTTACCAAAGTGAAAAAAGGGGAAAAGCAGTGTGGTCACTAACTATCGTTTCAAAACAGCTAAAGCGAGTGGATTGGCCGAGTCTGACACATCCCTCATATAGTAATCCATAAATGAGGACTCACAGTGCCATTGTGCAACGGCCATGATGTCCTCTAACGGAACACCATTGTAAAGGGCGGTCGAGGCGGCTATTCCTCTGACATCGTGTGCCCTTACGCCCTGCACCTGGTGCCCAGTCGCCATCTCGTGAGTAGTCTGATTGCATTCGACCACCCAACGAGAGATAGTATCCATGGATGCGGCGCCATAAGGCTTTTTATGGCAGATCCACATATGTCTATGGGATATCTCAAAGATTGGTTCTTTGACATAAATTCTGCTCTTGGCAGAAGACTAAGACCTTCTCCAGAAACAATAAATCGGTTCCTCTCTGCCGAAAGCGCATGGATCTCACTGCGCCTTCTAGCTGAGGAAGCTGCCAATAGAAAGACCGCCTTTAGAGTCAAATGCTTTAGACTAGCCGAACGCAACGGTTCGAAAGGGTGCTTGGCCAGTACATTGAGCACTAAAGATAGACTCCAGGCTGGAATGACTACCGGTTGTCTCGGGCGGAGATTGCTCATTCCCTTCAACATCACATTTAACTGGGCCACCTCTGGACTATCCCTGTTGGTTAGACAAGGGATAACTGATGCCAAAGCTGACTTGTATCCAGCAACTGTGACTGGAGCTAGTCCTGAAAAGAACAGCTCACAGAGAAAGTCTGCTATTTGCTGAATAGTGGATTGAAAGGTATCAATACCCTTTTCTTCACACCAGTCTGCAAATCTGTTAACCTTGTTATATGACTTGAAGGTTGACCTCCTTCTCGCAGCCGCGATGAAATCAGCAGCCTGTCGATAAAAAGCCTTCCGACGTGGAACGTTGTTTGACAACATCCACGCAGTCAATTTGAACATTTCGGGACGCTCGTGTAGGAAGCGTCCCTTGGCCTGGGAGATTATGTTCGGAATCTCGGGCAACTGCACAGGATTTTCCACCAGCAGATCCAGAAGATCCGTGAACCACGCCCTGCTCGGCCAATACGGCGCTATTAGCAGGACGAGACACGGTTCCTCCCTGACCTTCACCAATACCTTCGGTAGAAGAATGGTGGGTGGGTACGCGTAAGCGTGCATCCCTCTCCAGCTTATCGCCAGAGCGTCTGTATCGACGGCATTTGGATCTGGAATCGGCGAGACATGTCATGATTTGAGCATTTTCCTTTGTGGCGAACAAGTCCACGTTGGGTTTGCCCCGATGCTCGAAGATCCGTCGCAGAACCGGAGGGTTTAGGGACCATTCTGTTGGCAAGATTCTCTGTCTGCGAGACAAAGCATCCGCCAGAATGTTCAATCGGCCAGGAATATGAGCTGCTTTCAAAACAACCGAGTAATTCCTGCACCATTGAATCAAGTGCCACACCCTGATGCACAGGGTGGGCGACCTGGTCCCGCCTTGGCGATTTATATATGATACTACTGTCGAATTGTCCGACCGTATCAATATCACCTTGCCCCTGATCATCGGAAGGAACTCTTCCAACGCCAGTTCCACTGCCATCATTTCCAACAGATTGATATGCAGCTGACTCTCCGGGAGAGTCCATGTGCCCGAGACCTGGTGTTCTCCCAGGCAGGCACCCCACTCTTCCAGCGATGCATCCGTGTAGACGGACAGCTGGGGGTGGGGTAGGTGCAGCGAAACCCCTAATAGGAGATTTTGACGCTGTTTCCACCAGAGAAGATGCGATATTGTCGGCTCCAAAACTGGCACCAGTTTTGACAGGGGTTCTGTTCTCTGTTTCCACAGAGACATCAGATACAACTGGATAGGCCTTCGCATTAGAGCAGCGTACGGGATAACCTGCTCCATGGAGACCATCATGCCCAGCATCTGAAGGAACCGCCTCGCCTGAATGTGGTTTCCCACTCGAAAACTCCTGAGGATGGCTAACAAAGAAACCACTCTGGGCTCTGACGGGTAAACTCTGCCCTCCTCGAGGTCGAATCGCATCCCCAAATAAACGAAATGTTGAGTGGGCGTCAACTCGGATTTCTCCTCGTTGACTATCCAGCCTAGATCTGAAAGTAACTTCAGAGTCAGAGCAGTATCCACGTTCAACCTGGCTGCAGAGTCTGCCTTGAGCAGCCAGTCGTCTATGTAGGTGTGTAGCGCCACGTTCTCTTTTCTGAGAAACGCTGTCACCGCAAGGACCACTCTCGTGAAAACCCTCGGAGCTGTCGACAGGCCGAACGGGAGAACTGTAAACTCCCATACTTGATTCTGAAACGCAAATCTCAGAAACCTGTGCCAACTCCGATTCATAGGAATGTGGAAATATGCATCTTTCAGATCGATCGATACACACCACATTCCTTTCCTCAATCCTGCCATTACCGACCTCGGCGTTTCCATCTGGAACCGAGGCGTATGGATAAACCAATTTAATGGCCTGAGATTGAGTATGGGTCTCCATCCCCCTGTGCTCTTGGGGACAAGGAACATGTTTGAATAGAAGCCTGGAGTGTTTCGGTTTGCTGGTTTTATTGCTCCCTTCAGAAGCAAACCCGACACTTCCTTTTGAACGGCTTCTAACTTGTCTGGCTCCCTTGGTACGGGTGTCCAGACAGGTGCCAAAGACAGATTTTGTGGTGGAAAGTCCCACCACTCCGGCATGTAACCCTGGGATAACCATCCCAGGACCAGACTGTCTGACGTCACACCTCGCCAGGCCTCGACGAAACGCATGAGCCTTCCACCCACCATAGACGCCTCGACGTCTAACGGGGTTGTCCGGCTCGCAGTCCCCACCCCCCCCCCCTTTCTTAACGAGAGAGAGTGAGAACCATTTCGTTCTAGGCACGACGGGTATAACTGGCACCGCTGTTCCTGTCGTACAGGCGCGGTCCAGGCGGATATGAAGGGAGCTTTCGTACCCTCAGGTACGCTTCAGCCCCTTCTGTCTGCCCTTTGAGGCCTTACCCTTCCCCTTGCCCTTCCCGCCCCTAGGGCGGTCAGGAGCAACATTGGGGAGGGTAGGCGCCTCTACAACCTTCCTGGGCTTCTTCGCCGGCGGCGGCTCTGAAAACCCAGCTGAAGCAGACGTCGCAACAGGCCTGGCTTTCGCCTTTCCCTTATGCTTCTTCTGCTTCTTTGAAGGCTGTCCCGTTAGCGGTTTCCCCACAGCCCCTAGTGCGTGCGCTTGCCGCACTAGCTCTAGCTGTAGGTTTACCGCTAACCGATTCTGCGCGATACTGGCGGTGTCCTCTAAGATGGCCTGCGCTTGGCCACCGAAGATGCTAGGCCCTGTCAGGGGCGTCCCAAGAAGACGCTCCCTGACTGCCGTAGCCGGACGCATATGGTCAATGACCATTTGCCTCCTGGACTTCGTCACTCGCGCTTGCACCCTTGCCAATGCGTCCATTGACAGCACCAAGCCGTCATTAACGCATGAAAGCGCCACAGGTGGCACAGGGTGGCCTGCCCCCCCCCCCCCCTTCAGCCCACACCGACTGAAGGAGACGATAAGAATGATTGACAGCGCTCATCGCTGCCCTCACACCCTCATCGCATAGGGACAGGACTTCTTCCTGGTGTACTTGAGATTTATCCACTAGTGCCGGACCGGGGCCACCCGACCCGGCACTCTGGACTCCCAATACCCATCGGTCATCCTCCGTGACCGACGGGACTACACCATACCTGTCGTATTCCCCCCGCGGAATATGACATCTTGCCCGCACCTCCCTGGAGGCCGCAGGGAGCTGACCCTTGGTCATTAGTTGTTTGCTATAAATAGCATCCAACAAATCTATGAACCTTGGATCCAGTCCCACTGACTGGATCCGGGACGCGGGCAAAATCCCCGTCCTAATCGACGCAACCGACGGACGGGGCGCATCTTCATCGGCCGTGGCCGAAACCACAGACGGGTCAACCCTGGCTAGCCATGCCAGAGCATCCGACCAATCTACCTCCGACGAAGACACGTCACCCGTTGACGTGCTCACGGGTCTGCCAGCCACGGCCTCCCGGCAAGGAGCCACGGCTGACACGCCAGGCACTCCGCTACCACACGGTTCCGCCGCCACCCCATGAAACACTCCGGTCCATGGGGTAGGTCCGCACGGAAAACTGTACGGACCCGTAACAGTCGCGGAACCGTAGCCGGACACGGGCGCCAACGGCACCCCACGTCCGGCTGCCGGACCAGGCGAGATAGGTGAGTACCACGCCTGGCCCGGCACACCCGTTCCCGTGACGGCTGGTGACAAACCAAGCCGCCCGGAACCGGTGCACGGTAACGGATTGGCCTCAGCCGCAGGCGGAGCCGCTGACCTGGCTTGCGCCAAACCAGACAAATGGAGGCCGGTTCCGTCCAGGACGGAATCCACCTCCATATTCTCCACCTGCGGCTTCACGGGCCGCAGCAACCTCTCCTCCTCGGCCTCCTCGTCTTCAGACTCCGAAGAGCTGTCACTAGACGAGTCAACCGTGGAGCCGTCCTGGCGGACGGCTCCCACACCTGACGGACCGGCCACCGCTACTGGACCACCCGGAGGTGGCCGCAGAGAGACAGAACCCGTCTGGCCGAAGCCAGACGGGACTGCCAGGGGGCCGTACGAGACGGCCCCCTCGGTAACCAGTCCAGAATCCTGTCCGAGGACAGGATCCGTACCAGGCATGGGGAGAAACTGCCCCCCAACCTTTGGTAGCAGGGACGACACCAGCGTGGGCAGAACGCTATGCAGAAAACCCTGCATAGCCGGACCAAACCACGGCGGCAGTGCCATCTCCGCCACCTCCAGCTGGGGACGTGGAGCACCCCCACCGGCCGAACCGGGCGCTCCACGATTTCGTCTCGGACCGCCTGACCCCGCGTCAGACCCAGCCAAGTCCTTCTGGGCAAGGAACTTAACCATCATTTCGACGGACCACACTGCACAAACATTACACCTATGATCTATATTACACAGGGAACACCTAAAACAAGCATGGTCCTTGAACATTACACGGACAAACTTATGACATTCGTCACATGATGGCGGGGCTGGCTTGGCCTATAAAATAAGCACAAACCTACAATAAACAAGCGGAACGAGACCCAGATGGAAGGCAGACAATTAATTTTCAAATAATTTTGACTCATAAATTAACCGTAACCTCCCCGCACCCCACCCCGCCACGTTACAACAACGATCGCATTGATTATGACGACAAGAACGCGGCGGGCATCAAACACACCCATATTAGATCCTCCAGGATGTGTAACGGCTCCAGGAATCATATCGCATAGCATTCGGGGTATATTTACTAATCAATATAAATTATACTCCTAACGAAAGCAGCATGATATGTGAAGAAAACAACAAAATGTATAACAAACTGCTGTATCACACGGTAAAACCGCAGACCACGCATCTACTCAAGAATTTTGAAACCACCGATCATTGCAAACCGATCATGATCGCACGTAAACTTGATCATTCTAAAGTTTCTGGTACCATTTTTAGTACGCAGCACCCAGAACAAGATGCGCGAATTAATGAAAAAATTTTTCTTCACATAAACATCCGAGCGACCGGGTGTGACGTCACCCGCTCGGATACTACGGAGAACGACGTCAGCCGATATTCGTGTTAGAAATACCGTAGCAAACACCTATTTTCATATCTGCCGATCTCCCAGATTCTATGGGGTCAGAAATTGGAACATGCGACACAACGAAATTTAGATACCTACGTCTTTTAACTATGGATAATAAAGAACGATACAACCTGGTTATCTTCAGCGGTATCCTCCATAGTCCTTAGTTAATCCTTTCACGAACACACAAACTATCACAAATTAAAGACTTAGATCTTTTGTTTCACAAAAAAACACCTAAAATCCTTAATGCAAAAAGCATGTATTGCTCTTGTTGCTATGCAAACAAGAATGAGCTCTATGGTAAACGGGTACTCGGCAGTTGGGAGCCGAGTACCCGGTTCCCAGGAGTCGGTAAAGCTTTCTAAGTCTATAATCCTAGAGCCGCTGTCAAGGCCAGCTGTATATCAGAAGTAACAGAATGGTGAGTATTGATCGAAGGAGAAATTTACACTTTTCCATATGCATTTATTGATGACAAGCAAGGTGGGTTTGTCATTTTGAAATTTACGCAAATTTCGTACTAACCATGGGTTTGTTTTGGCGACTGACTGTGTCAGTCAGTGCATTTGATGATTTGGTTTGAACCACAAAATTGGTTTGAAACAGAACCTCGAAAATGGAATTTATGCGAATTGGTGACGCTTGACGATCATAATTTCGTGGCAATGTTCTGAACCCACAAGTATTCTAAATTGAGTCAACTTTAGCAATTAATTTGATTCTATTTCGATTAATGCTTTAAATTCAGTCTACACTAAGTAAATCACAGATGACACTGTACACTAAAATACTGATAGGATTTCGTCATTCAATTAATCTGTAAACTTTATCTGGGCACCGCCAATTATCTAACCATTGGTAATGTTCAACAACATCAGTAAATTTTTCGGGAAAACAGGCGAACAACGAACCGTATCAACGGCAGGGTTTCTCATATGGGTCCTTTTGAGGATATAGACCCCCAAAATATAACTGGGGACCCCCAAAAAATCTTGCATGATTGTTAAATATTAAATAGATTTATAGGCTTTTGCACAAAGACACCAACAAAAGCTAGCATTAGACACCATAATTCATAGCTGTGCACCCGTGATGGTCTCTAATTCTAGCATGGATGAGAATGGACGGTATTGGCATTGGGATGACGATAACGGTATCTGTGAAAATTACCGCGATAACTACTAATATCGCGGTATTTGGAATAATTTTGGATATGATAGGGTTAATATGTCCAATCTATGAATATGCATCCTTTTAAGATGTATAAACAAACAAAGCCTACACTTTGTATTATATTTGTGTTTCAGCACCAAATAAAATATTTTTCTTCTCGCCTTTTTGCGTTTTACTTTGTCATTGTGAAGCGGAAGATGCGCATAAGTGTCCTTAACTACGTCACTGTGTGCGCAGGAATCTCCAAGGGAAATCCCAAGAGACCAATCTGATTGGTTAAAAACATCAAGTATCTTTCATTGGTTTTAACCAGGTCATAATCGGGTGGTGTTTAGTGGAGCATTCACGATCAGCTGTTTTTATTAATACTATTGAAAGCTTATAATGAATGCTCCGCGAGAAAGACCACGCGATTCGGCACATGATCAATTAACGGGCAAACCAGGTCTGAAGACGCGATCAGCTGCGCGCGTGTATGTGTGTATAAAGATAACAAAATGACCTGAATTTTTTTCCCCAATAAAATAGAGAATGTAGAATTTTAGATAAGAATCGTCGATCACTGATTAAATTATTATACTTGACGTGCAAAATTCTGGTACTGAATAGTTAATTATTGAAAATGGTCAAGTTTTATGAGTTGACTAATCAACCCCACCTGCCTGCCCAGCCCCCATTCCGCCCAGTTAGAACATTGTCGACCTATTGACTGTGGCATGAAAGTCAATCACACACTTCATCCTATAAACTGGACTTACCGGATAATTAATCATCAGCTATTTATACAGATTATTTCAAAACAATTTGACTCAAAGTTGATGCTGTCGATGTCAGTAACAACTTTTGGGTCATAAAGTTTTCAAACTAATCAGCTCTTTATTTATTATTTCCTTTAAATTATATTTCCATAAAGCCTCTGCATTCGTCTTGAAAGTGGTTAAATCATGGCCCTATAGATCGATGGCGCAATAGTCGCCTGAGCCAATGACCCAAAACGAGTGAAATTAGTGAATACAACACATTTCACCCTATAAGATCTGCTGTCTTCTAGAAAAGATGATCTAAGAGGTTATTAAGAACTTGTCCGATTTTAACTAAATATTTTGGAGACAATTTGATTGGAAATTATTGTCATGGCGCAATAAGTTTTAATCAAATCATTTTCAATATAATCAGCCGGGCTTGTTTCATTCATATTGCGGCTGCCTTTAGCGCATTCAGCATATCAATGGTATTACTGGTATAGACTGATCAATACTCACACAAGCATACACGTGTGGGGTGAATTATTCTTGAACACGCGATGAATAGAGGGATTACAGTTATGGCTTCACAGGTTTAGTTAGATCGCTTGAATTTATCGTCATAGTTAGCGAGTGAATTTATCCCGCTAGGACATTTGGATGGTATTTGTTTTATTTATTGCCTTGTAATGACATCAATCGCGTCATCAGCTATGGAAAGCGAAGGCGGTATTCAAATAATATAATTTAAACGAGGCTGAGTTAAGTTTATTTGTGTTTTACAAATGGCTGATATTTTGCGTATTCAACGTTGTCAGCAACTACGATTTTCAGATTTAACTTGTCTTCATTGGAACAAAATTTAATTGAGCATGGAAGGATAACTATACTAAGAACAGTAGGGCTATGTATATAACACATGGACATATATTTAAGGGCAATAATAGTGCCGAAAATGATTGCTTTTGACTACCATGAATACGGAAATGAAGAGACCACTCGTCAAATTCGCATGAAATGCTTTATTATCAAATTATTACAATATATAAATTGTCAATACCCTCACTGATGGTATTTGACGATATTGGCGGTTTTTAGAAATGAGACGATAACGATAACAATATCGCGATTTTCCCGGGAAACCGCCCAGCTCTAATGAGAATCCAATATTTCAGTTTGGGACCCCCAGATTTCAGGTTGGGAAATTCGACAGGAATCCGGGAATCCAATTTTCGTAATATTCTCGCAATTGAGAAATACGGGAATCCAATTGGATTCCTGTAAATAAACTCTTCAAAAAAATACTATACATGCTTACCGCCGTACCACTATGTTTAATGTACGCCTCAAAAATATCATCATGGAAGTGAAATTATTAATGAGACCATCTAAATACTGCATATCTTCAAGAAAGATTGTTAATTACATCAAAATCAATGCTACTTTTGACATAAAATGTCGCCTATTAGGAATGCGCAAGATCAGCAGTTGTGTTTACTAGAATTCTTCTAATATCTGCCATTCTCTATTTTTATTGGCTTGTACGGGAGAATTTATCCAATCAGAACAGAGAAATAATATTTCTCTTCAGAAAAAATTAATAATGGAACAGTTTTACTCTCGTATTGCGCATTAATTTTGTTATGCCGACATTAAATACTCCAAAAATGGAATCAGAATTAAAATGAGATAAAGCACCTCTTATGTTGGTGAGCCGCTGGCTCTTTTGTGATTGGAGGCGCTGGGTTCTCGTGAGATCTTTTGACAGAGCTATGACAGCTCCATAGATCTATAAAGATTAGATATAGCAGACAACTGGCCCACAACAGTATTGACAGTATAAGTGCTGCATATTTTGAAAATTATTTAACAGAAGGTTGTTGCAGCCTAAAGCAGCGACAACCTTCTGTCAAATATTTTTCAGAATATTTAACAGTAATCCTTTGATATAAATCAATGACATAAACCATTGACAGTTACTGGAGTTACATCACACCAAATTCTGATAGCCTCTTGTCTAAATATAGCTCTCCTATTTCCTGGAAATTGCTGCTGCTGACTTCCTCATTACTGGGAAATCCCCTACCACGTATCGTCTGCAAAGTGAAACTAAATTGAAGCCGTGAAAGGCTGAATGCCTCATTACTGGGAAAACCCCTACAAGTCATCCGCATTCAATACACATATGGTACACAGTCAAACCTGTGTATAGTGGACACTTGTTTTTTGGGCCATTAATATGGTGGTTCTTTGATACAGGTGGAATTCTTTACAAATTAAAGCATATTCTTTTTTATATTTTGAAAATAATATGACTGGAAGCCGTTGCTGACTGGTTTACAATAAATACCCCTTGTATGTACAGCATCATACTAAAAGTTTTCCTGACTGAGCAATACAATCAGAACCAGATATGCATAAGTATTAATTACTATATACTTTTTTGTAAATGGAGGGGGTTCCATATGATAATTAGGAAAAAAGATCAGCCATTTTTATGGCAACCAAGATGTATCAGGATTTGATTGTTCATGAATTCAAGGAAAGTTTGTAGTATGAGGTAGGGTCTCATGAGAGTGAAATGTGCTCATGGCAAATATAAAACCTTCAGTGTATTGGATTCCCGTTGCGCTTCCTATGCGGGAATCCAAAAGTGGATTCCCATGGATTCCCGTTGAGCAAATTTACGGGAATCTGAACTGATTCTGGTGAAATTTAATGAATTTCGACCCCTGGTAGGTGTGGGGTCCCTGGGACCTCCAGAATTTAGGTGCCATGAGAAACACTGGTCAGCGGTGTCAGTCACCAAATGTTAAACGATCGCCATTTGCGAATGCGCTCAGGTGACTATAGTTAAGCTTAACTATTTCACGGTCGACTGGGATGTAACTAACCATGGTTAGCCAGTCGAACTAGACCCTACATGCACACTTGAAAAGAATCAAAGCTACCATGTACGACGCTGAAGAGCTAGAAGCAAAGTTCAGTTCATTTCGGAAATCCCTCCCATGTACGGGAGCACCTCCCGAGCGAGTAAAATACAAAGATGACAAAACTAAAAGCGCACTTGTGTACGTATCACTTGGTCTATTTATTACTATTTATAATTGCGGGTTTGTGGTCCTGTGATGGTGTAGTGAGTAGAAGTATTGTCGCACTGACATTTCTCGTTTATGATGGCAGTTGCAGCTGGGTTTGTCAGGCATATCAGTAGAAGGATCGACCAGGAATGATGTTAGGATACTGTTGTTGGTCCAGATGTTGTAGGTGTTGCATGTGGTACAGGAGATAACTTAACTGAACTGGTAAATGGACTCTCATAATTGTAAAGGACATCTTGCGAGGACCAGAACCTGTCAATTTGGTTCTTGAAAGAGTTGAGTGTTGGTGCTGATATGACAGACTCTGGGAGACTGTTCCAGAATTTGCCAATTCTAACTGAAAAGAAGTTCTGTCGGACATTCAGTCGCGCCCATAATTGGAAGATTCTTTTACTGTGGCTTCTAGTTCTGTGGTCTTCATGCAGAGGCAGTATACAATCTAGCCCTTAATCATAGAGACCAGTCAGCATTTTATATACTTCGATCATGTCTCCTCTGGCCCGTCGGTAAACCATTGTGGTGAACCAAATTGCGGTATTTCATGCAGATTTCCGTTAAAGCAGTGCAGGCAGTCATGAAGGCTCAGGTCCTTGAGTTTTCCATTACATAGTAGGCAGGTTGGATTAACAGTGTAGAGGCTAAACTTAGCGATGTATAATGTTCGACTGAAGAATATAACATCCTGTCAGGGTCTCAGGCCGTTTCGGTAGCCATGTAATTTCGGCAGCCTCAATTATTAATTTGTTTTCGGCAGCCTACCGAGACAGGGCTCGACATAAGTCGTGAATGGTCATTCAGGTTACGCAGGGGTTACGGTGATTGAATGTACCGAGAACGATCCTCCGTTCAACCCAAAAAATTGAATTCAGGCCATGATTTTTTAACAAGCTAGCTCACTTAATTTTCGTATCATATCTGGCGCGAATTGTGAATTGCACAGCTCATATTATCTTGCAAACGAAAATAATCCATTTATTTACCGGTAGTTATCGTTATGGTTTACTTATTCGATCTGTCAATTTCTCTACAACAGCAGTTGTGCACACACGCTAGAACTATTTCTGTTCAAAAGTGTACACGTTTTGAGACGATCTTTGTAAAGCAAAATCGGAATTTTCGGCTTACACTATTGTATTATATAGTGAATCCAAATACAACCGAATATCAGGATCTAAATAGATTTCTTAAAATGCTTAGATTTCCGAATGCAAGTCTGTCATTGAAGCCTAGAGGGGGATACAACAATTGCCAATTGCGCCAGGATTTTCTAGGGATGAATATCGACAGGCAGAGGAATTGTAAAATTTATCGGCGTACATATTGACTGATCTAGGGCGTTTGTAGGCGAGATATTTTATCAGACCAGATGCTGAATGTTACTACTAAATATTTGGGCATTTTACGACGGTTTTATGGTCAATGTTATTTATTGATATAGATAGTACACATCACAAAAATAACTATTTTCTATGATAAAATGGGTACCGATTGACTCAATTTCTCGTTGTGGCAAGGGGTCATAACCTACGATGGCCTATTTTAGCGTAACGTACTGAGAGGTTGTGATCAATATCCTAGGGTTGGGCATTATTGCTCAAGGCATGACGATATCGGTATCTCATTAAAATACTGCGGTATCACGATATATCGTCATTTGGGTGGGGTGTGGAGTTAGGTGTAAACATAGAATAACATGTATTTCAAATTGGTCGTGTCTACAAGTTATTTTCATTAAATTTGTTGCATTGAAACCGTAAATTGAGATCGCCATGATTGCCATTTCCGCATATTTAATACACGAAATTCCACACTTTGACAGCCTTCAATATACAGTTTAAAGCAACGAATGTAATGCAACTAACCGTATTCATCACAAATAAGAAAAATAAAGGCTTTTCTTCTGTTGTATTTTGTGTTATCTTTACCTCATGACAACGGTCAAAAGATTGAGCAAGGAATACGCATTAACTTCATTGTGCGGAAAGGAATTCTGCAGAGCGAAATCTGATTGGCCGCCGTATCATACTTGAGCCAATCAGAATTCACACTGCAGAATTCCGACAGCTGTTATCACGCCCGCCGCTAGCATAGACGATGCAAATTAATAAAATAACACTGCATGATTTTGAACGAGAACCAGCGTGAAGACTGGAAACAATTATATCAGATTTTATTTGGTCTGTAATATTAAATACTAACTTGCCCCATTGTAGACCTATTCAAATTCGGTTACTACTTAGCGGTCCTATGTACATTGATCTCAAGGTGTAGCCGGGATGTGTGAAATTAACCCAGTTAACACTGCAGCCAAAACTGCCACAACAGATCGAAGACTGGAAATAATTAGGCCTAAATTATTTATTTTAAGGCTGTTTCTCACTTAGAATAAATCTGTAATGTTATATGTGGAATGAATTCTGATCTGATTCGTTTAAAAATGCTAAATATATTGTATAAAGTTACATAAAAATGTATAACGGTAAAGCAAGAGATTAACTTCCGCCTCACCCACCGTTCCAAGCTGTGGTATTGATAAGGGATTAAGTGTGTGTGGTTACCTATCGACCTAAAAAGTTTTAAAGTTTAAATCTTTCACGGTCAGAAGAATGTTTAACCATGCAGATCAATGACTAATGGATAAATAGCTTGACCTGTAGTAATGACGTCATCAGAATGGAATGTGGGTAGTGCAAATGGTATTCCCCACTGACTAACACTCAGAATGAGGCAAGAAAAAACATGGCGGCGTCCATTTATGTAATTATGAAAAGTGAACAACAAAGGATTATTTTGTACTTTAAATCATTTTATTAGCGCAAACAAACCATGAATTAAATGAACACAGATTATTTTGGAGTTTATTAAGTTTTTATTACCTTAGACAAAGACTGAATTATTACGTAAAGACTATTACTGGACCGAATAGAGGTAAGAGTATGACATTTCTAACTTAGTTATTTATATTATGCTCACAGTTAAAAGTGCAATATCGTCCTGTCGGTATTGACGATATTTACGATTTTTCGAAATTATGACGATTTCGGTATCCGGTATATCGCGATATTGATGATAATATCGAAAAATCGCCCAACCCTACAATATCCTTATGTCGAGCCCTGCGAGACGCAAATATAGTGCATAAAAACATACCTTTTCGACAGCCTCTCACATTATTACATTTTCGGCAGCATGTTCAACATCTTTATATTGTTGTAAAATATTATAATGTTATGAATGTTATTGAATTCTTTTACCGGCGATCTGTATAAGTCTGTCGGTATCTAATATTTCCTTTTTTCAGGTTAATGCCATGATTAAGTAACCATAGATCTGAAATTCATAGACCTCATTTTAATTGATGTTAGAAATGTTGAGTATTTTGAAACTAATTTGTCCATTTCCAGTGAAATTGGTTTCAAAATATATAAGTTTTCCTGTATAACTGTCATAAATTTGAGACATGAATGTTAATATGGTTAATAGGTTTCGGCTAGTTCGTTTCATCTAATATATATACATATTTATTTATTTATATTGATTACTCACGACTCACCACAGGTCAGCCAAATTGAGAGCCAGGTTAGTATGAACAAATGCATGAACGTGCAAAGATAATTTAGTGAAACATTTGAAAAAACAATCAAGCAGCAGCAGTAGCAGTAGTAGTATATTGTTATCTAGTGAAACAATAAAAAACCTATTATTATTATAATTATATAGTTAGGCTACCACGTTATCATTATCTCTCAAAAAATGATCGCCTCTGCAACATTTGCAGACACCTGGTCGGCTACATCTGTGAATTGAAAAAATACGGTGAAATACATTCCTAAAATACAAAATACCTATTCCGACCCGCGCGTTCATTTTATATTGTTCGAGGGAAATACTGTGTGAGGCTATTGTAGTTAATTACCGATACGATTTACCTCCCTTGTTAATTAGAAATCGGAAAATGACTTCCACAGCACAGTGTTCTTTTTGTGTTTTTACTTGTGTGATTTATGGCTTTAATGATGAGCTTAGTAATATGGTGAAATCCGTTGCTGAGGTCATGTGTCTCAGTAGGTATGTGTCTCAGTAGGTATGTGTCTCCGTAGGTATGTGTCTCAGTAGGTTCTTGTTTATTTTTGCTATCATTTATAATAAATCTCTCAAAACATTATTGGCGGTTATAGCCTGTGTAGGCGTGCACATGCTACGACTTCAAATTATACAGTACAGTACAGCTCAAAAGTAATATTTCACTCGCTTTTACGCTTATATTATAGTTCAGTTGTGCGAATATTTTTAAACCAATTTGACTGGAAGCTGGCACTACCATAGGCAGCAACAACTTCAAGTCAAATTAGTTTCAAAATACTCAACAGACATTGATACATACGTAACGAATGTATTATTTTGTAATAACAGTAGTAGTAGTCTTGATTAGGCCATTTTAACCTTTAATTCCATTATTTAACTTTTACACTTATATTATAGGTAAGTTTGTGAATATTTTGAAACCAATTTAACTGGAAGATGGCGCTGCCTTAGGCAGCAACAGCTTCCAGTCAAATTAGTTTCAAAATACTCAACAGACATTGATAGACATTGACACACACGTAACAAATTTATTACTTTGTAGTAGTAGATCAAATATTACCTGCATCAACTGGCCGATTATTGCAACCGGCACACACCTATTCCAAGAAACTGTGCCGACAAGCGGCACGGTACTCGGTTTGGGTGATGCTGGTACCACAGACACGATGCTGCCACCTCTCACACCCGTTTCAATGCAGAGCTTGCTGCGAATGGGTGCGTTGCATTTGTCAGGATCTGGTGAATATTTGTGTAGCATTTGTCGGGATCTGGTGAATATTTGTGTAGTTATTTTTAACAGAAGCTGTTGCTGCCAATGTCCACAATAGGTTCCAGTTAAATTATTTTCTCTGGCACATGTCCTGAAACTTTATTTAGACAGGTGGTCATTTAATGAATACGCGAATGTCTACGTAGGTACACATTCCTCGCCATGTAATATCGTGAAATCTGTTGCATTTTTAATATCGTGAAATCTGTTGTATTTAAATATTTTGAAAATAAATTCCTTGTTAATAAGTAGCGTGCGTGTGTGTAAAATCGTGTTACTAATCAATACCACCTGGCAATGCGATCCACCATACATTATGGTGGATATCGACCACTTGTATTAAAGGTCACATTCACTCCAAAATACTTGAATATGCACCAGAGACCAGTGTCGAATACCTGTTCCAGTTAAATTTTTTCCTAAAAATCTAGCAGGATTTACATTTGTCAATAATTGATTTTCTTTTCTTTAGATAGCTGTGCACTTATTGAGTAAGTCGATTTGTTGGGATAGGTTGATATTTGTGTAAATATTTTGACCGGACGCTGTTGCTGCCAATACCAGCAACAGATTCCCATCAAATTGTTTTCAAAAGTATCCACAATTCTTTTAGATTTATATATGTGGTCTCTTATATTGTATGTGCGAGTAAGCGCGTACAAGGTGAGTGAAATTAAATTTTGTTACAATTAATTAAAATGTTGAATATTTTGAAATGAATTTGTCTGTACGTAACATTATAAGAGTTTCTTGCGGATTTTCGAAATTATTTATATTTTCTAATGAGCATTTCCAAATTTACTTCAAACATTAGGCATTTGGTAGAGCTTAATGAAGATTGGAGGAAATCTACTCGAAGTCGCAACTCGAAAGATTATTTTCAAAATTCTCATATTCATGTGATATGAATTACATGATACATAGATTTTGCAAATTGAAGTTGCTTTTCAAATATTATGTTACACCTTAAATATTCTAGATTATATTTCACGGCTTCACAACAGCTGGCATAATCATCACGGCGCTTGACTTTCATCACAGCACCTGGCGCTCGACTTTCATCGTCAGTCACCAGCAATTAGTGGTAATTAGATATCATGGATTTCAATCTATCAGCGTCAATATAACAGAAATATATATACTAGTCTATTACTATATAGTATTAGTATATTACTGTTATATCGACTCTGTTAAATCGACATAGACATAGGGTAACATATAGGTAACACAAGAATAAAAAAAATAATAAGACACACACTTATATAGGCGCCGAAAATGTATTCCAAGCTGCCGAAAATGGTTGGCTGCCGAAATGTCTATTCACCAGCCGAAGTGTGGGAGGAAAGATATGGTCACATAGTCAAGTAGAATTTACGTGATAAATCACCCTAATTCATTCTAAGGTATATCATGCAGAAACAATATACGGTTAAAGTTTAAAAGAAGGTAGGTAATGGTACTATTTAATGTACCTTTAATTTAAATAGAACGAAAACATAAATTAAACATACTTCTTTTTCATCATTGTCTATCTTCTTCTTCTTTTTGTTTTTCTTCTTTTGAGCTTGGCTAGGTGGTGTTGGCTTATCGGGTTTAGCTTTTTGTTTAGGAACATTGTCTTCATCACTGTCGTCGATATGCAACAGTGCAAAACGAGATTGTGCAACTTTAACTGCCGCCGCCATATTGTTGTTGTTGTTGTTCGTATATCCCTCCCATTGATATGAGAACCACATATGCGGTTACGTAAACTACAGTTTGATTTATGAACATTATATAATTGTAATTTTAGTCCGCAATTATAGATTAGCTAAATATGTTGTCCGAATACAGTTCAATAATAATAACACAAACACTGTTCATCACCAGAGTGCATGGACAATTATATGTATTAATTTACTGGCTAATCATCCCAGAAAGGTAGTCAAGTCCCTGTGTAAGTTTTCATATCAAGGTTTTGTAATGTGTGTAAGGAGTCCATCACTCAATAGGCCTTGCCTTTGATGGACTGCCTGTTTAGATTATATTTACATGTATAGAAAAAAACCATGAAATAAAGCAACTTTGAACTTGATATAAATACAGTTCTGATTCAGGATATCAGTTAACAGCAGTTACTGTTGATTAATGTTGTTGTGGAAGCTGGTTAAAGAGGGGGTTTCTACCGCAATGCAAGTATCTAGTTATACATTCCAATTCACATAATAATGAGGAGTTGTTAGGTAGTAATCCAGCCCTGACTAGACTTGTACAGTGGATAATATGTGATCTTCTATGCTGGAGATATATTTCCAGGAATTCTCGCCAAGGTGGTCGATGATGGTTTTCTTGAGTAGTGATAAATATTGATTTCTATACTGATGGAGTGCACCACAGTATAGCAAGAAGTGTTGATAATCTTCAAAACTCTACTTACAGAGACGGCATGTGGGGTTCACAATGTTTTGGTTGAATTTACTTAGTGTTGCTTGTACTAGGTAGGTTCCTGTGATGAGCCTGGCTTTAATGACACTACGTTTTACATCCTTGTTGTCATTGGCTACAGTGTGCACGGATATATGGCATTTCCCAATGCAAAAGTCTTTAGTGTTACAGTTTTTAAGTGTACTTTTGTTTTTGGTTTCACACGCAAACTGTAAGTCCTCATTCCATTGGCTGTCCAAGGCAGATTTTACTACTGATTTCCATTTTAACTTAAAGGGTAAATTCAGAATAAGCTCTTGGATGTTTGATAAGTTGTATCTCTGTAGCAAATTCTTAATATAAATAAACCAACTGCCCGATTTTGGAGTCTCAAACGCCAACTGTCTTACTAGTGTAATAGAGTGAATTGATGTCAACTAATTATAAGCTAGGAATTAATTGTATTCCACTAAATAAATAGTTATTTTAACCAAATAATCCATGTTTCTCCAACCCTGTATAAAATGTCGGATATATACATGATATGTAAGGTGGATGGGTGTTGTTCATGCCAGAGAATGATGTGATAAGCTCGCTCTGACAGAAGAACAAGGGACATTCACGCTGAAGCAGGGAGGGAGTGGCCATTTGGTAGACAGTGAATACAAGCAACAGAATGAGAGATGACGGATTCATGAAAATACAGAGCTTGTGCACAAAATTGGTGTAAACAGTGTAATATGTTAAAATAAGTCATGTAAGAACATTTATTCG
Source organism: Chaetoderma sp. LZ-2023a (assembly GCA_034401795.1). NCBI lineage: Eukaryota > Metazoa > Mollusca > Caudofoveata > Chaetodermatida > Chaetodermatidae > Chaetoderma > Chaetoderma sp. LZ-2023a. Next base: position 55,380,826 of record CM067360.1, read on the forward strand.
ACCTTCTTACCAGCAACTTATTAGTGAATTTTGTGAAACATTTGGGAAGTCGGATTAAGTGCAGTCTCCAGACATGTGGTCTTGTGAGGACTTGCAGTCGATAACGAGTTTCAATTAATTTTATGGTCTACTACACTATTTAAACACAATAGCGTCGTTTTGGAGTGCAAGAAATATGTTAGGCAGCCCAAATAACGAGATTAAATGACGCCTCAATCTGAATCACACTACCACTCGCTGTGACGTCACACCGGGAACGGCGCTGTGAGCTGGGCCAATATTTCTCTGTCTGTAGTACAAAGGAGGAAATGGTGTGTAGCATAGATGTTCTACCAATTGTGTCGAGATGTGTGAGCAGTTGCAGCACAGTCTTTCACTTTAACAATGGGGGTTTCGTTACGGCTGTTGTAAGTGTAGTTTTTTTCGGTACTACTAATATATCTTCGGACAGTTTTTCTGGACAGTTGTCCAGTGGATTTTCTACAGGAACCTTATAAAATATGCATTGTAAATAGACTTATATAGAATATATCTATAACATCCAAATGTGTGTGTTTTTGTAAATTAATGTCACAACCCCTCAATATACGGACCAGGTGGCTTGGTAAAAAAGTCATCTAAGCAGAGACACCAGACATCATTGGATATGCTAATGGTAGCATACATTATTGGATATGTTAATGGTGGCTGGTGAAGTTAAGGCTCTCTTACAATTTGGCGCTGCGAGTAGGATTGAGGAATCTTAAAATGTGATATAAATTGTGCAAAATTTTGGAAATTTGGAAGCTAGCTGTGTGATAGGCACTGATGTATCATACAAGAACCTGCAACTGTGAGATGGGTTGGTGATGATTGGACATTCTCACCTGGTGACCAAATGCAACTGAAACCCCCATTGGCGCATTAGTGATGGACTGTCGGCGTAGAGTACACGGTAAAAGTAGACATTACTAGACTGGTGTCAGCATTAGCCATTGGAAAGACATTATTCATTTTTAAGAAATGGTCAAGGAAAGTATGAGAGATACACATGAATCGATGGTTGCTGCCATTTCTGATTGTTTTCTCATTACTATGAATTAATTTGTAACATATATAGCTAATTAATTATTTGCTTAAATGAATGCTTGAAAGATTGATTAATGGAGTGGTTGACCACAGGATTGACTGATTGCTTGATGATTGGAATGATTACATAACTTGATATTTGATCTGCTAACTGGTTAATATAACATCTTGGATTAATTAACTCACTGTCCTGCATTACATTAAATTTATATATCAAAAACTAAACATGGACCCAGAAACTTTACAGACTGAACTTGTCAAACTCCACCTTGAACTTGAACAAGCTAAGTGGGAAAATGTAAGATTAAGGGAAAGGGATGGAGAGGAACATAGGGAATGTGCTTGGGCTAAGGGAATTGCTGGTGAGGAAGGGGACTTTTCACGGCAGCCAGATTCGTCTCGTATTATTTATGTTGCTCAAGATAAACGGATTAAGAAGTTTAGTGGACCTGGTGATCATAAATTATCCATAGATGAATGGATCTCAGACATGACAAACTATCTAGCCTCTCATCCCATGTCCAATGCCCAATCCTATCATTTTGTCTGCAATCACCTGATAGGACCGGCAAGAGCTGAAATTGAGAGTCGATACATGGTTACAACTGCAGAGCAGATATTTCAGGTTTTAACAGAGATCTTCAATGAGGCTGGAACTGTCCATCAGAGACGTCAGATGTTCTAGAGTCGCAAACAAGACTCCAGAGAGACAGTTTTGGAATTTTCACATGGTTTGTTAAAACTCATGAAGGGAATCGAACAACTAGACAGCAAGATCCGCGATGCCAGAGATGAGATGATGAAATCACAGTTTGCAGAGGGTGTCAGTGATGTTGGATTAAAGAGAGAATTGTATCACAGGATGGCAGAATACCCTGACGATGAATTCTTTGACATACGTGATTGGGCTATTGAATGGTGTAGGAAGGGGCAAGGACATGAACTAAAAGTAAGAGAGGCTACAGCATGCACAAAGGATGGGGAGTTATCGATTGTTAATTTGCTGCAGAAGCAGAATAAGTTGCTGCAAGATCAAATACAAAAGCAACATGAGCAAACCAAGAAAATGGATGAAAAGATGGAAGGTATTGTTAAGCTTCTGAGAGAGCAAAGCAGCTCTAAGTTTATGCCTGGGAAAGGTAAGAATAATAATACCAGCAAACCCACTTGCTTTCAATGTGGCAGCCCACAGCACTTCAAGCGTGACTGTCCCCATAACAGCACACCACATTACAATCAATCCTATGCTCAACAGCAACAAAGTCAGGTAAGATATGATCTAAGACCCCAGCGACATAACCAACCACCAGAACATCACGGTAAGCCACATTTAAACTAAGTGCGCCTACCGTTGCTAGTCAAACGGTAGGCAATCATGGCAATAGAGTGCAGGCTATAGTAAGCAATGCCATAGGTCGATGTCCTGAAGGTAAAGTAAAAATAGGCTCTGTGGAGATACCATGTCTCATTGATAGTGGAGCAGAAATATCCACTATCACTGAGTCATTTTATTTATCTGATTTGAAGGAATGTGATGTCTCATTGGTTGATGTAGCTTCGCACATAAATGTGTTCACAGCCAATGGAACATAACCACCCTTCATTGGCTATATGGAGGTTGATATTGACTTGTTTGGTGTAACTATTCCAAATGTTGGATTCTTAATCGTTAAAGATCCATGTAATGTACAGTCTGTTGTTAGGAAATCCCGCTTACCTGGTGTTGTTGGGATTAATATTTTACACAAAGTGCATCACTTGCTGGAAATTAATCAGAAGACGACTCAGTCACTGTTGCAGAATCCAGATTCAAGACCATGGTTAGAAGTGGTCTCCTTATATGGGCAATTGCCTGGTGTAGTATATCAGCAGGAAGAGCTTTCAACTTATGGTTGTGCCCGGATTTCTGGCAGACAGCCTGTTCGGATTCCAGCTGGATCTACACGCATAATTGGTGCAACAACACGTAGTGATATTTGTGCTAATTAGTATGCTCTCATTGAGAATCTAAAGGTTAGTACCCATCTTCCAAGATGTGTGGTAGTTACACCAGCTTATGTAAAGGTGAAACAAGGTCGAGTGCCAATCAGTATTGCGAACTTCAGTGAAGATGATGTGTATTTACAACCACATCAACGTGTGGCTATCTTAACTAAATGTGTTGTGATGAGTTCCAAAAACACCAGCATGGACACCAAACCATATGAATCTTCGATCAACTGTATAAATGTGCATCAATCAAACCAAGTGAGTAAAACAACAAGGGATATAGTGTCTAAACTAGATATTGGCAGCGACCTTACTAAGAGCCAACATGAACAGATCGGTAATCTTGTATATAAACATAAAGCTGTTTTCAGTGAAGGGGATCATGACTTGGGACTTTGTGATGTGATTAAACACAAAATAAACTTAATAGAAAACACACACACTTCTCCGGTTATTCTCCTTATTTCCTATTCTTTGGACAGGAGGCTAGGTTACCAGTTGATATCATGTTGTTAGGTGATGGAAACACGGCAGATGAAATGGAAATCGATGGCTGGGTAGAACAGCATCAGAGGAAGATGGAGAATGCTTTGAAATCAGCAGGAATGAAACTACAGGATGAAACAGAAAAACGTCAGAGACGGTGGAATGACAAGGCTAATGATTTTGATATACTGCCAGGACCTAAAGTCTACACAAGAAAGAGAGGAATAAAAGGAAGAAATAAAATTCAAGATCGCTGGTCTGATACCCCTTATGTTGTAACAAAGCGCATTGATCCACTAAATCATGTGTATGAGATTCAACCTGTTAATGGTAATGGGAATATCCGGAGAGTACACAGAAATGAACTGCTAGATGCACATGAATATGTTAATATGTGTGATAGTGATATTGTTAGTTCTAGTGATGAAAAGCATCTTTGCAGAGAGGAGGGTAGAGAGAGTCGAGGTGGATTAGATGATGATGATCAGGAAAGTACAGGTACATCTGAAGATGAGGAGATCAACTTGCAAAACCTAGCTGCAGCTTTAAATAAGACAGAAAGACCTAACCTCTCAACTGCAAGTACATGCCCAGAAGAGTCGATCATTATAGCAACTGAACCAAAATTCGTAGAGAAAGGCAAACAAGATGAGGAAGAAGAACAATTATTGGATGTTTCAGCTCCGGGACTCTGCCGTTCCACACGAAGCACAGCTGGCAAGCATAGAAATCCACTACGTCATCCTTATGTAAGTGAGCACCAATTAATATCTGAAATTGTACCAGTCATAAGTGACCAAAAAGTACTTAGCAGTGAACGAACAGCAGAAATCGTCGCTGACTTTGCAAAAGCGCAAAATTTGCTAGCTCAGGTTTTAATATCGAGTGTTAACAAAATGAAAAGGTAATTGTCGGGACGACAAAATTTAAGTAGGGAAGAGTGTAATAGAGTGAATTGATGTCAACTAATTATAAGCCAAGCATTAATTCCACTAAATAAATAGTTATTTGAACCAAATAATCCATGTTTCTCCCACCCTGTATAAAATGTCGGATATATACATGATATGTAAGGTGGATGGGTGTTGTTCATGCCAGAGAATGATGTGATAAGTTCGCTCTGACAGAAGAACAAGGGACATTCACGCTGAAGCAGGGAGGGAGTGGCCATTTGGTAGACAGTGAATACAAGCAACAGAATGAGAGATGACGGATTCATGAAAATACAGAGCTGGTGCACAAAATTGGTGTAAACAGTGTAATTTGTTAAAATAAGTCATGTAAGAACATTTATTCGACCTTTTTACCTGCAACTTATTAGTGAATTTTGTGAAACATTTGGGAAGTCGGATTAAGTGCAGTCTCCAGACATGTGGTCTTGTGAGACTTGCGGTCGATAACGAGTTTCAATTAATTTTATGGTCTACTACACTATTTAAACACAATAGCGTCGTTTTGGAGTGCAAGAAATATGTTAGACAGCCCAATTAACGAGATTAAATGACGCCTCAATCTGAATCACACCACCACTCGCTGTGACGTCACACCGGGAACGGCGCTGTGAGCTGGGCCAATATTTCTCTGTCTGTAGTACAAATGAGGAAATGGTGTGTAGCATAGATGTGCTATAATTGTGTCGAGATGTGTGAGCAGTTGCAGCACAGTCTTTCACTTTAGCAATGGGGGTTTCGTTACGGCTGTTGTAAGTGTAGTTTTTTTCGGTACTACTAATATATCTTCGGACAGTTTTTCTGGACAGTTGTCCAGTGGATTTTCTACAGGAACCTTATAAAATATGCATTGTAAATAGACTTATGTAGAATATATCTATAACATCCAAATGTGTGTGTTTTTGTAAATTAATGTCACAACCCCTCAATATACGGACCAGGTGGCTTGGTAAAAATGTCATCTAAGGAGAGACACCAGACATCATTGGATATGCTAATGGTAGCATACATTATTGGATATGTTAATGGTGGCTGGTGAAGTTAAGGCTCCCTTACACTAGTATGTGGTTATGTGGCTTGTTTTGGCATGCTAGGATGTTCCTCAAAAGTGTTAGCTGACGTATGTGTAGCTCTGCAGTGATTGGTCTGGCGCCAGGTGGAAGGAGTACAGCACATTTCGCGGTCCTCGTTGGAAGGGCTTGTATCTTCCGAAGTATGCCAATAAAGAAGATTTCTAGTTGATCAAGTTCTTGTTTTTGTAGTACAAGGATCTCTAGTTCATAGAGTAGTTGACGGATGACATAAAGCTGGATGATACGGTATGCAATTTGTGTTGATATACCATTCGATCCATGCAAACCTGTTCCAGTGAGACTATAGTAGCACAAGATATACGCTCTTGAACATTGATCTTCGTTTCTTGTTTTGTAGTTCGAGATAACGCCAAACGAGTTGCTGTTGTAGAGACAGATATGTCAAATTCGCCAAGACACCATTTAGGCAAGTGCGGAACAGATTTTGTGTGTACTGAATTGTGCAGTATTGCAGACTTTTCTGGATGTAGTAGGTATCGCTCACGAGTTGAGTAATGATATAAAATATCAAGCATACATTGCAGTTCAAATTCTGAATTGCTCATTAGGGTGAGATCGTCAGCAACTGTTGGGCATCCTGTATACTGAGTTCCCATGAATGTTCCTAGTTGTGAAGACTCTAATTGCTGCAGCAGGTTGTTAATGTAAACTTTGTACAACCCAGTGGAGAGGATGCCCCCTTGTCGGACACCTTGCAGTATCGGGAATGAGTGGCTTAGAGAACCTCCCCACTTCACTTTCGTAGTAAGATCCCTGTAGAGCAGATCAGTAATTTGCAGTAAGTGTAGATTTATACCTTCGTCATACAGCTTACACTTTAAGGATGCACCACATCAAATGCCTTCTGAGTGTCTAGGAAAGAGGTATACAGCGGGACATGTAAATCTTTGCTTTCTGTAGTAGTTTCTGACGATGTATATCCCTCACATTTGGTGAGACCGGTTGTAAAAACCTATTTTATTTACGTATTATTGTTGAGGAGCATTGGCTAGTTTTAACTTCATTGACCCTCTCTGTCATCATCATCATCATCATCATCATCATCATCATCATCATCATCATTTTACGAGGCATAAGCCATTGGCTTGTTATTGCCTCTGGAGTTGTGTTGTTATTGTGCTTGTACTTTGTTTTGCTACAATTGTTTATTTGTTTGGTTGGCATTATTCATTGACATTAATCAGGACACTGGTTGACTTTGGGAGGTGTTGTGGGGCAGATGGGTTATCCCTGCGTCAACTGCGGTGTGCCACCTGCGTTCATGGTTACACCCTTCTGCGCCTAGTATTTGGGTATATTTCTAGATTGTCCTATTATTATATATCTATTAGTTGGTTATGTCATGATCGTATATTATGTCACTTAGGTGCATATCTAGTTTTCATTTAAACACGCTGAGCGTGGGTGCCTCGACCACAACAGAAGGGGGTGAGTTGCATGTGTTAATAATTCGGTTTGGGAAAAAATGCCTACGAATTTCCTTTCTGCTGCGTTTAGTGTTGAGCTTGAATGTGTGACCTCTAGTACGTGTGTTACTTGATCGGTCAAAGAATGTGTTTTTTGTCAATGTTGTAATCATCATGGATAAATGTGTATGTTTCGATTAAGTCTCCTCTAAGGCTTCTGTATTTTAGTGGCATGAGATTCAAAACCTTTAACCTGTCTGTGTTGCAGTAGTTTCTCAAATGGGGAACAGGTTTAGTGGCTCTGCGCTGGACTCTTTCGATTATACAAGATTGTCTTTTAAAACGAGGAGACCATATGCAGTTACAGTATTCCAAAATTGATCGGACAAGTGATTTGAATAACAGTGTAAGCGTGTTTTCATCTATGTAATTGAAGGTTCTGTTAATAAACCAACTATGCTGGTAGCCTTTGATACAGTTGCATTTATATGGGTATCGAATGAGAGGTTTTCAATTGTGGATGGCATGATTTCAATGGTTTGTGACTGGCGTGTAGTGTCGGTCATATAATACTGGGTCCTAGGATTATTTGAACCAAAATGTATTATATGTGTTTTGTCTGTATTAAAGTGTAGCTGCCAAATCTGAGACCAATTACATACATTATCTATATTATCTTGAAGGTTCACGGTGTTACCAAACAGTTTGTAACATCTGCAAAGATGTTACAAGGGCAGGTTACGGAATCTAGTAGATCGTTAATATACAAAAGGAAAAGTGTAGGTCCCAAAACACTGCCCTGAGGCACACCACTAATGACGGCTGTCCAGTCGGGTGTTGCTTCGTTGATATTTACACACTGTTTTCTTTCGGTTAGAAATGCTTCAGTCCAGTTAATTAGTTGCTCTCCTAGACCATTCATTCTCATTTTCTTTAGAAGTCTTTTGTGTGGTACTGTATCAAAAGCTTTGGAACAATCTAAATATATTGCATCTACCGGTTTGTTTTCATCTAGATTGGATGTTATGGTTTCCATGTACTCCAGTAACTGTGTTTTGCATGATCTGTTATGTCTGAAGCTGTTAGTTATCTGTTATGTTGACAGCTGGTGAAAAGGTTGTTTGTTTCCATGTGGTTCATTACTGCATCACGTACAAATGTTTCTAAAAGTTTGCTAAGTGAGCAAGTTAGACTAATGGGTCTGTAGTTGCTTGGATTACTTTTTGGGCCTTTCCTATAAATCGGACAGACATTAGCTATTTTCCAAATCTCAGGTATTACGGCTTCCTCTAAAGACTTGTTCTCGTATAGTCCCATTCTCTTGTTTGCAGGTAAACGTGTCAGTGTCTTTTCACGAAACTGGTAAAGTGTATAGCAAAGTCTCCGAGTGTGGAATTCAATTTGATTGGTAACTTCAGTTGACAATCCTGCTTGACTTGCATCCAGAATAAAGCTGCACTGTGTGCTATCATCTTGGTGAAGGGTTAACTGTAGTTCTGAATCCGAATTCTGTACATGAATTCTAACTTCACCCATTGTTTGATTCAGTGTAAGTTGTCTCACTGACTCACTAGCAGAGCATCTCAGCATGAAGTGTTCAATGGTCTCATCTTCCTTCAGACATAGCAGACATCTTTGGTCAGGCATAGCCCTCTGATTCAATCTTTTAATGGTCTGCAGCCGAAATGTGCCGGTTACCATCCAGTTCTTCACAACTGCTCTGTAGCCATCCCTAGGGCTGTTACTAATTGAGGCTATTACTGGATGCAGATTTTTTAACGTCACCTTGTCGGTGGATAATCTCATAGATGGGTATAGGTCAAGCTGATTCTTTTATTGATCTAACCAGTATCTATCAATGGCGGTGGTCACTGTTGTTTTCCATGAATTCTTTATTCGTGGATTATTATTATGATAGTATGAGCCGAAGGAAGTGTATATTTGGATAATAATACTCTTGCCGTGCAGATCCAACTGTCACCATTAAACCATTTGAGAATTAGTTGTCTGGATAGCATCTCATATTCAGATGTGTTCTCATAACGACATAGATTTCCTAACAGCGCTAGTATCTTGGCATCTATGATGGCTTCCACTGGACGGATTCCAAGTAATGCATATCAGGCAACAGATGCAACCGTGGTAGGGAGAGTAAGCAGTTTGTTGAGAATGCCTCTGAATTCTTTCTCTAGAAACTCGATGTCTTTCTTATATGATAGCACCACCTCCAGACCTGTCAGCACTGGTATAATGTATGCCATCAGCATGCTTTTCAGAACTGGAGGTGGAAGTTCTCCTTTACCGTGCATGCCAGCGCCTAGTAGACGATACATGGATCTGCAGGCTTTTTTCAGATTGTTCTCACAGGTGGCCCGGCTGCTGCATGCCTATTTGTGTGTCTCTCAGAATTCCAAGATGAGTTGCAGTGGTAACAATTTGTATCTGTTGTCAACCAATCTGTCAAGGACTTTCTTGCTTGTTTCTCTCAGCATTCTTATCACTAGTAATAATCACGCTCTTGGTCCCTTGATACTCATATCTTCTAGTGTCTGCATAATCTGTTCCTAAGTTTAGTTGAGCTTGCAAGTCAATCCGGTCTGTTGTTATGATAGTGACATCATCAGCTACACATGGACTAGTTATCCCAGTCATGTTCTTGTACTGTAAAGTCCGCCACTCTGAGGCTCCCTCATCTTGTAACTTGTAATTTATCTTAACTTTATAGGAGAACCATCTAGGTTGTCATCTCTCTCTCTCTCTCTCTCTCTCTCTCTCTCTCTCTCTCTCTCTCAGCGACGCGCCCGGTACTATTTTTACTTTTGTACATGCAGCTTACCAATAAATTTCCAGAACGGCTTTAGCTTTATTTTCACCCATATACTCTCCTCAAAATTGCATTACATTTTAATTTCAACTGCTTCTAACTCCTCTTTTATATGGAAAGCTACACCTCTCTTGTTGCTCGCCTCTACCTTGTTCAGAAAGAGTTTGTATCTTTTTAAGTGGCAGTTCTGCCTGTGTTGGGGAAAATCTGTAATTTTTCCAGTAGACTTTTGCTATTCCCACAATGCTCAGGGGTGGGTCGTAACTCTACACTCTTCTTCTTAGTTCTTCCATTTTGTTATAAAGTGCCCTAAAGTTATATTATACAGGATGAGAAATGAATACTGTAGCATGGATCACTCAGTCAGGTACAAGCTGTCCCGGGTTGCCCGGGGACGAAATGACCTGGTCTGAGATGCTCCACCCACATCGCCGTTGGCTACATAGGTTGGTGTGTGTGTGGCCACTAAGGAGAATTCTCAAATAATTAGAGTCTGTAAAAGTGCGTCATTTGAGACAGCTCATGCACGCTGTGTGCTTAACAAGACAGATGAGGAGAATTTGGCCAAGCAAGCTAAATGCAACCCAAAAGCAATCTGGAAGTATATAAAATCAAAGTGCAGTACTAAGGAAAGTGTATCAAACTTATATACAGACCTAGCATACAAGAGTTCACCCCTGACCAGAAATAATAAATAAATAGCCGAGGTTTTGGCAAAACCTTTCTCGAGTGTTTTTACAATCGACCAATGAAGGTGCAACACCAAAGGCTCAACCACACAATATGGACATCGAGGTGACACGTCTCATTATTATGAAGGAGATAGTGGAAAAGGCATTGACAAATTGAATATCAGCAAGTCCCCAGCTCAACCACACAATATGGACATCGAGGTGACATGTCTCATTATTATGAAGGAGATAGTGGAAAAGGCATTGACAAATTGAATATCAGCAAGTCCCCAGGTCTGGATACGATTCACCCACGTATACTTAGATAACTTACAGAACCCTTGTCTGTACCACTAGCGATTATATATGAGACCTCACTTAGAACAATGACTGTGCCAGCAATATGGAAGGAAGCCAGAATATCAGCTATCTTTAAGAAAGGGGATAAGAAGCAGGCTGGAAACTTCAGACCAGTGAGCTTGACAAGTATTCTATGTAAGATACTTGAGGGAATAATCAGAGACCATATTATGAAATATGTAATAGAGAACAAAGCCTTTTGCACAAAGCAATTCGATTTCAGCTGTGGCAGGTCGACAACGCTGCAACTCCTCCATGTCTTGGATAAATGGACAAAAGCAACAGACGATGGGCATTCAGTCGATGCCATATACCTTGATTTCAAGAAAGCTTTCGACATAGTCAAATACAGGAGGCTCATGGACAAAATGCGTCCTATAACATAGACAATCCGATTCATGCATGGGTCAATACATTTCTCAGCGAGCGAAAACAACAGGTGTGCATTAGTGGGGAAGAATTGAGCTAGATGGAAGTAACAAGTGGGATTCCTCAGGGAAGTGTATTGGGACCCCTGCTTTTTGCCATCTGTATAAATGACTTACCAAGCCGTGTAAGCTCGGATCTATATCTTTTTGCAGATGACACAAAGATTTTCCAAACAATCCTTGAAGAGGAGGACCATGCATCTTTACAGGCAGACTTGACTGAACTAGTGGAATGGTCAAACACTTGGCTACTTCGCTTTCATCCTGACAAGTGTGTCAATATCCGTTTTGGGCGGATGAGAACAGATTACAACTATTATATCATTGCTGATGACAAACCCCATGAAATTAAGAGGTTTGAACAGGAAAAGGGCATAGGGGTTATACTAGATGAAGGGCTAAACATTGAAAAGCACATCAGTGAAAAGATCAATAAAGTAATTAGTATGCTCACAATTATCAGACGTGCTTATGTGAACCTAAACCAGACAACAGTTATCCCACTATATAAACAATTGTAAGAAGCCACCTTGATTATGCAGCATCAGTATGCAGTCCATACAAACAATCACAGATAACCTTACTCGAAAATGTCCAGAGAAGATCTACAAAGCAGATACCAGGCTTCAGAAATTTAAGCTATGAAGACAGGCTTAGAAAGCTCAAGCTAACCACACTGGCTTATCGCAGAGTCCAAGGAGACATGATTGATGTCTATAAGATGCTAAACGCTATATATGAACCAGAAATAGGAAGCATATTTAAACTTTAAAAAATGTGGTCGAGCGGGATGTACACGAGGACCTGGTAGGAAGATATTCCAACCAAGGTCAAGGTTAGAGATACGACAGAACTCCTTTCCTGTCCAGGCTGCGAAGGTTTGGAATAAGCTGCCTAGCCATGTAGTGGAATCACCATCGGTATACCCTTTTAAAGCTCGGGTAGACGAACACTAGTGAAACCAATCACTGCTATATTACTACACTGCACAACTAGAAACTGGAAGTAACAGCACACAGTATTGTGATGATGAAAATCTGACAATAGAGGTGTAAATTTGCAGTCAGAAACAACTTAACTTAACTTATTAGTGTATGGGGAATGGTATTCTTATGTATAAAGTCGCCCGTATTACGCGCTTTCTTAATACGGGCACATTTCGCTAGATCTTGGTATGAATCATGACCACGATTAGTTAAGAAGCACGAATCTGTTTACAGAACTGAAATCGGTTCTGGATTGGCGGAGATATCAGTAAATTAAAATTGGAGATAAAATATGTTTCTGAGTTGGAAATATTGGCATGTGTAGGTAGCATGACGTCTCTACCTCCCTATGAAGTGTGCAGTGATTGGATGAGCTCTACGACTTCGGACTCTGATTGGACGTCATAAACCTATAAAAGGACTTGCTCCAGCCACAGTCAGATGGGAGTCGGGCGGAGTGGGTAGTCATTACTACGTGTTTACTGTGTAGATCTCGCCGTATTAGCAATCTACACCAACTCAATCAGTTCGGTCCTTTCAACCTACTCCAGTGACTCACCAAGCACCAAATGCTGTACTCAATTTTTGCAGCCACGCGCTCATGGGCTAATAAACTAAATTTTAAAAGCAAGGTTGCCCAACCACCAACTATTGGTAACCAATAAGAGTATGAGTGCTGTTTCAGCCAATCTCATTATGTAAAACGATTGACCTGTCTGATGTCTCACCAAACCTGCCATACCACGCCACCAGTGGAGACCAAATGTAGCACATGTCTAAATGGGGAATACAGTTTCGGCCACACTCCCTCCTCCGCTTCGGCATAGTAGGCATTTTCCTGTGATGGAAGCCAGTGCGAGGCACTTTCCTCTTGCTTAACCAATTTATTGACCCACTTGAGGCATTAGTTTATATTAAATCAATTAGCCATGCTAAGACGCCTCCTTTGCAGGGGCACCTATTGTATACAGTTAGGATAGGTATCTTTGGCGAGATACAAATACAGTCAGACCAATATGCCACTTACTTCTATTACACAGTTAACAATTACACATTGTTAGATCTGTAGTATCTTTTCAACTCAAAGCTGGCCTTCACCTCGCCATGCTGTATATCAAACCAAATAAGTAGTTAAACCATGCAGCATCATACCGGCTACACCAACAGTCAGGATGATATGGTGGTGTTAGCTGTAGGCAGCAATGGTCATCACTGGAATGATGTCGTTCCACCGACTCTAAAGGTCGGTCTTTGTGGTCGCCGGTGGTGCGCATACCACTTTCTCAATCCCTGAGGCTAGCTAACCAGCATCATCGAGCCGGCGAGCGTCTCGCGCGTTCACTGGAATTCCGAGGAGGAATTGTGGGGCCAGCGTGGCACCGGATCTACAAGTGGCGCTCGATTCAGTGAACCCCTTCATCTCCCTCGACTGTTGCAGCCACGGCTCTGCCTGGATGAGTATTCACCCGAAACATATTGGAAATACTTTGATGGCAGAGCGGTGCATGCTGTAGCTAGTAACCTGCCTGATCAGCATGTCACACATGCGGGATCTACCGCACCTCAACGTCATCAATATTCGCCAGCTAGTGATGGTTCGTTTATAGACAGATCAGAGACAGATTCATTTCTGAAACTGTCAGACGTTCGTAACCGGCAGCCAACACCCGAACCAGATTATGAACATCGACCAATAAGTCCATCAATGGGCACTTACATATTTCCTACTGCTCCGCACCCACCTAGCGGATTAGTGGAACAAACAAGACGCCAAGTACATATCAGCACACACAGGCTGGCGTCTCCACCACAATTTAAGTCCTCACCAATACTGCGCCATACATCACAATTGCTGCCATATGAATATAGTAAGAACGCAGACCTTGCGCCAATATGGGTCACCAGAAGTCACGTGCCAACCAATACCACCACCCAAACTCACACCACCTATCACACACGTTCATCTCCATCACCTTCTCCATATAGAGCATGCATCACAGAAAGAATCGTTGACCCACCAATAAGAATCAGCAATGAACCACGATATGAACCAGTGCACATACACAGACCTACCCCTACATATAGACCTGCAGAAGTGGCGAGGCAGTCCTATGCCACTCATTACCCATAGGAATTTGATAGGTCTGACACACCACTCCAATATCGCCCACCCCGCCAACACGTCCCTGTGTGTGATAGATCATACACACCACGACAGTCACACCACGCATCAGCTTCCTCTGCATTCATCTCTGTCTGCCCCTCTGTACCACCTGGCTTCGCGCCAATCACAGCGTTCCACAGTACCAGCCGAGTCATCCTTCCACCTGAATTCAGTGGGCTGGGTGACTGGGAGAACTACCAGTGCCAGTTTGAAATCATAAGTAGAACTAATCGGTGGACAGACCAACAGATGGGAGAGTAACTGGCCGCCAAATTATCGGGCAGGGCACTCCAGGTCTTGGTCGACCTAGGGTAAGATTTAATGCCCCCATACACCACAATAGAAAACAACCCTGTCAGAGCATTTTGGCGATACCACCCTGGGAGAGACGAGTCGGCCACAACTTAGAAATCTACTCTGCTGAATCAATGAGCCAGTCCCAGAATATGGGCGAATCCTAACACCAACATGGAGGGCGTGACGCACCTACATCTTGATGCTTTAATTGAAGCTCTGAGCACAGAGCCTGCGCTCAAAGAAAGGTTGTTCCTTCTGGGCACGGCAGCCTCCAATCTCTTACAGCAACTGCCATGCACGTAGAGAACCTCTTGGCACAGGGAAAAAATGTGTGTTGCCAAAATCACCAATGACATGGACAATGGACTGGGATACACCACGCCTACCACCACCACCACCACCACTACCACTAACACAGTACCAACAGCCAACCCCACCCAAACACTCAAACACCACACATTAGATCCTGAATTCAATCCACAGCAAGCACCCCAAGGTGGAGGCAGGGTTCAGCTCAACCGAGGGGGGGGGCTGTCAACAATGGCCCTGGCCGTAACAACAACAACAACAACAACAACAACAACAACAACAACAATAATAATGGCTACTGTGGGGAAAACCAATGCCAAGTTAGAGGACATTACGGCGCAAATGGCATCGCTCACTAATCTGCTAACCAGCTCACCCGCCACAGTAGCCGCTCAAAACACTACACACAATACTCCACATACAGATGGCTGTTTCGAATGTGGACGATCTGGACACTGGAGGGAGAGGTGCCATAACAGGCGCCTCGCCAATTCTCCTGTTCCAGGCTGCACCATGCCCACACTGGAGAAGGTGTCAAACTAACTAGGGCACCGAATCAAGAGTCACCTCAGTGCCCATCCGCTTGACCTGGCTCAACTCACACCATCATCCATATCAAACAAGCCCTCCACTACACACTCTGGCACACACATCCCTATGGCTTCACCAACACCAGTACCTGCGATGCCTCCTGCGCCAAAATTACCAATGCCTTCCCCTTCTTCAGTAATGGCTGCTCCTACCAGCGCTGTACCAACTCATACTTATTTCCTTTTTAGAACCGGAGTGATTGGCGCTACAGCCTCCACTGAACAAAGGTTCTTACTAACACCACGCCAAACCAATAAGGCACCACACACAGGGTGCCCTCTAGAGTTTGCAACACCAATGTCCCGCCACCATCACCCACAGCATCTCACAGTGGTAGTAGTATGTTGGACGAATCAGGTCATCTGCCTAAATGGTAAACAAAGAAAGGGAAACACATCCTTAATGAAAGGTGGTGGATTAGCCGCTGCTTCTTCTGTGCATCCAAGAAACACGTAATAAGCCACCGTCCCAAGTGAGCCGCACAGATGAAACTTAATGCTGGCACCGCCAACCCTCTCCTGCTAGCCGCTGGCACTGAAACACACACCATCCCACACATGCCAACTACACAAACAGCACCACTGCTACCCCCGACCCTGCCTTCACCAATGCAGAATAAGCAGCGGCGAAGATAGGTCAGTCCTTTCCTCACCCAGCCACCTATAGCACTCACAGAGGTAATCGCCAAACAGGCCTTCTACATAGATGATCACATTTCCAAGGAGGAAGATAATGAGGGCATTAGCCTCGAAACTCTTCCTCGAATGCAGCACAAAACCATCTACAAGTGCCCCTGTCACTTTGGCGGCATATCCACTTGTGCCACCGTGGGAAATGCAGCCTCTATCACAGTTTTCAACAAATGTCTATATGAATGAATCCCACCTCATAGATGCCCTCCGCATAACCCAACACTCATCTTTCTACAGAGATACACCAGTGCTAACGTACCAGTGGCCAGTATAGTTAACATCATGATCCGGATAGAGGCGATGCTATTCATACAGCGAGTTGTCATCACTATCAAAAACAATACCATTCTTGGTACTGATTTCTTCAGAGCCAGCGAAGCCATAATCCACTGCCGCCAACAAGAATTAGATATACACGACCGTCGCATACCCCTAGGACCGGAGTTATCGATGTACAACACATGTGCATTGATATTGGCTTCAACAGTCACACTTGAGCCAGGCCGAGAGGAAATCCTTTGGGCCAGTGCACCACACTTCCACCAACCTACACACACGGCCATGCTGGAACCTGGCCCTGAATACATGCTTGTCTCCCATTGTGTTAGTCCACGTATGTTGTTAGACACCACAAACAAGGATCAAATACCATTCAGAGCATTCAATTGCACAGCTGACACTATTACACTTACACCCGGTGTTCGCGGTGGCCATTTGGTGGAAGTGTTCTCAGTGGAAACACATCCCCACACACCTACACCTACAGCTCTGTCTGACAATAGCATACCAGAACACTTACCCAATTTGTACTTGCATGCCACAATTGGCCTCACTAAAGCACATAAACGTGAAGTGCGCTGTTTTTTATTATAAATACTAAGACAGTTTCTCATCAGGTGATTTGGACCTGTGGAAAATTCACCTAGTATGCCACTCCATTGACACCGGGAATAGTCGGCCAGTCCTTCAACCCGTACGTTGTCTTCCAATAGATAAGGAAACCAAAGCCCATCAGTAAGTAAAAGATATGCTGACAACAGGCGTCCCCATGGGCCAGTACTCGCAGATAAGAAGGATGGCTCAGTGCGTTTTTGCATCGACTACCATCGCCTGAACGATCTTAGTGTGAAAGATGCGTACTACCTTCTGGGCATCGATCAGCGTTTGCATTCGGTGGCTGAAACCAGATAGTTTTGCACTTTGGACCTGCAGAAAGCCACCTTTACATGCAGAGACAACCTGCTCCAGTTCCGTAAAATGCCCTATGGCTTGTGCAAGGCCCCAGGCACATTCGAACGCTTGATGAAGCAGGTTCCGACCAAACTACAGTGGCAGATCTGCTTATGCTATCTGGATGAGGTAATTGTCTTTGGCGCCTCGTTTGAGCAAACCTTGGCCAATTTGGACGAGGTGTTGTAACGCTTTCGCAACGGTAACCTAAAGCTCAAGCCGTAGAAATCTCATTTCTTCCAAAAAAGGTGGAATTCCTTGGACATGTAATATCTGCTGATGGAGTGGCTACTCAACCCAAGAAAACGAGACTCCTGTTTCGGTAACCAACACTTGAAGCTTCCTTGGCCTCTGTCAATACTAGCGCCACTATATTCGCCACTGTAGTGAAATTGCGGCCCCACTATTCCAAATAACCGAAAAACACAGACCCTTCGAGTAGATGAGTGAGTGTGAGGAAGCTTTCAAGGCGCTGAAAGCCCAACTAACCACCGCGCCAATTGTTGCCCACCCAAACCCTAACTTCGCTTTTGCAATTGACGCTGTTCTATCCCATGTTGCAGAAAATAGATCTGAGCAGGTAATAGATTATGGATCGCTTACCCTACACAGTGCTGAAAAATGTTACGTAGCCACTAAGCAGGAATTATTGGCTGCCATATACTTTACGAAGTATTACAAACACATTCTGTGTGGGCGCCCATTTACCCTATGTACAGATCCCGCCTCCCTACGATGGCTCTGGAATTTGAAGAATCTT
Source organism: Chaetoderma sp. LZ-2023a (assembly GCA_034401795.1). Taxonomy (NCBI): domain Eukaryota; kingdom Metazoa; phylum Mollusca; class Caudofoveata; order Chaetodermatida; family Chaetodermatidae; genus Chaetoderma; species Chaetoderma sp. LZ-2023a. The sequence goes on from CM067360.1 coordinate 55,399,131, forward strand.
GAGGGTCAGATAGCGAGGTGGAATGAATCCTTGCTGGCCTATAACTTCACGGTCGTTCAACGACCCGGCCAACTGCGTTGTAACACCAATGCCCTCAGCCAAATTGGACTGGAGTGTGAAAGTGAAGTGGCCGAAACCATTACACATGACCTACAGCCAGGCCCCATCATTCCAGAACTTTGTTGTGATGACTGGAATGTAGCTGCCCTCGCCACTAAACAGGCAACAGATGCGTATATATGAAACACATATACGCATGGATCCAGGAGGGGTACGCCCTTCCAGGGAATCGGCTAGTCCCTTGTGAACCACAGCAAAGTAATACTATCAACGATACACAGAATGTCATGTGAACGATGACGTTCTGTATATCAATAACCGCATCATAGTCCACGAGCATTTTCGAGTCATGATCTTACAACAATTTCATGACAACGCTGGACATTTGGCGATCGAACGAATCAAAAACCGATTCCATTGGATCAATATCCACGATAGTGTAAAGGCATGGGTGACCAAATGCGTACTCTACCAACGCCGTGCTGTTGGCCACAGTGGCCCATGTCCTAGCCAGCCATCTCTTCTGCCATTTTGGCATGCCCTATGAGCTACACTCAGACCAAGGTAAACATTTTGAGAGCCGGTTGATCACAGAGCTCTGCAAATTATTCTATATATTCAAACCCTTACTACGCCCTACCATCTGCATGGCGACAGGATGGTAGAAAGGTTTAACAGAACTGGCTGTCAGGTTGACTAAGGAAATGCACCTTGATTGTCGAGATTGGGATCTTCGACTTCCTATGTTCTCATGACATATATCGCAATTCAATACATTCCAGCACGGGCTTCAGCCATACTATGTTAATGTTAGGCCACGAGTTAGCCTTACCCTTGAATATAGCCATGCCTAGAATCCCTGGGAAAATGAACGCGCCATCTCTTTATGTCGAACTCATGCGTCAACAGATAGAACAAGCCCATGATCTCGTCAGAGACACCCTTTCCACTGTACACTCGCGCCGGAAACCCTGGCATGATCGCCATATACATGGAAACCCCTATGAAGCCAGAAAGATGGTTTGGGTTCGCGAAACCAGACGTACTGCAAATGAACCTAGTAAGCTCTGAGTTAACAGTGGAAAGGTCCCTATGTGGTAGTAGGTAAGAAGTCGGACGGGACCTACATGATCCGTGCCCCGGATGGCCTGACCTCAGTCATCCACTTCAATCAACTTAAGCCATGTGTTGGCACCGATCCAGAGCCTGAGCTCGAGTTTGGTGACACGTGCAACATGGGTACACAGACCGATGTCTCTGTGGAGACAATTACTCCCGACATTAACCTCCAGCACGACGGTGCTAGTTTGGCCCCTCTCCTACCAAGCCAGGAGTTGGGCCAACCTTTGGTTAATGATGAGGACGATGGCGATATTCATGCTCGCCCTCTCCCTCCTCAGCTCCGGTCTACCATGTCTGGTAAGCCATATCGGAAGTCTGTTTCGTTTGTACTGTCGAAGAAGAGTGTTGGAAGAGGTGTTCTACCTTCTTCTTCCCATTCCCATCCACTTCATGCGATGCCCCCGGTTATTGAGATGCCGCAGGCTAAAGCAGAAGCTACTCCCAGTGGCTATGCTTCCGGAAAGGTGACGTGTATAATAGCAAACATGGACATGAGAGGGCCCGATGAGCCCTTGGCCTGTTATCATGAGCAGGCAAACCACGAAACATGATGCCAACCTATCTATGTCTAAGCCCACCCAATCCCATACGTCGGACCCAACCTTTTCCAAACAACACCCATACCCCCACCCTGCTGTACCAACACTCGCCCAACCAGCACCCCATCCATTCGCCGGACCACTTCCCATCCAAACGGCACCCCTTCCAACTGCATTGAGTTCGGACATCACGTTTCCCATTTCACTCACACTCCCCGGGAGATCAGTCCCTGACTGGTGGTGGTCGAGTAAGTGGCCTGATCAGTAAGTTCTCGAACCGCTTATTCCCTGTGCGTCAGAACTATGAGACTGTGCCGACCATTGTGTAATGGAAGACTACACCGACAAAATCCAATGACAATCCCATCCGATGTCAACCCATCCCCGGTGAGCGACCAGGAAAACATTAATACATAGCATCATCTACCTCAACACCACTTGCCACTAAAGCGTCATTAATAACAGTTCATGACACGTGAGAATCATCAATCACATACACCTTCTGACAACACACCAGTACGCAATTACACGACAACTACGCCATGAGGACCACCCTCCTATGCCACCAAGCGCCAAGTCAGCAACTTACACATATCTCATCCAACAGCAGAAATGACACTATGCAACAGCTTTCCTCCACACATCAAATAATGTTGAAAGACCATCTACAGCGCCCACACAAAAGACAATCATCAACAGAGAGTAGCATGGTTGAAATGGAGAGTTAACCACTGCTTATACACTACATAATCAACATAGCAAGCAATTCATGTTTCCCTTGCACCACATACCATCACATACAAAGATAACAACATTGGCCAACCATTGCCAACATTCGCCGAACTACCATCTCGACAACACTTAACAATTCGCTGACTCTTTGACAGGTCACGTATTCGGCGGGACACAAGCTCGCCATTTCGGCAATCCACTAATTCACCGGTTCACACATGAGAATTTCAAATTTTCCTATAATACCTCATTCCAATGACGAGTCTTAGGTGTTTGATCAAGGACTAATCCACACACACACACACACGATCATGGCAATATGCCCATAATTACGCGCGTATATAGAGTAACTAGCACATTAAAACGCGATGGGGAGGACGCATCGTACTAACATGCGCCGACTCACAGCTCCTACTCGATACGAGAGTAGAGCGGGAGGGCGAGACCATGCACTAGGATGATGGGGGAGGACGGGGAGTCAGGGCGGGAATGAAACTAGACCAGTCTTGTAAGTTATGACGTCATCTCGCTCTTACCCACCCTCTCGGGCTTAAGGAATAGTTAGGCAGGTTTATAAGCATCTAAGATGAAAACCGCATCACGCACAAAGAAAAGGTTGTTACATGGTAATAAGTAGTCTGTCATTTTGCGGCGATTTGGGCTGATGATTTATGAAGCGCTCATAACACTGAATATATCGCTATTAGTGGCTACCTCGCCTACAGACGCCGACATGCACTTATTATTACGCCTACAGTTATTAAGTTTGCCCACGATGGCAACGTGCGCTGATGACTATCAGGCGCCAACTGAACTTTTATGTTGTAAGAACGGACATTGTGATGATGACTAATAGGCACTTATTTTTAGTGTAGTATAATTATTTTATTTTATGTAAGGCTGATTATAAGTAGGCGCCGTAGGTCAGCTTGACCTTATTACATTGTATTAACATGTGAATACGCAAGAGCCGTGTTTGTCTTTATATTATTGTATATTTTCTATTGTATTACTTTATGGATTTAGTTAAATAGTTATATATTTTCTAAAATGCGCAGAGCAGCTTCAGGTGCCACAAATGTCTAGTGGCTAAATACCTGCAAAAGAGTGCAAAAAGGGCCACACACGAGCCAAAAGAGCCATAAGTAATCGTCCGACTTTGTGACTGACTCCGGCCCACCTTTGACCAATTACATTGTATTATATTCAGTAAGTCCCTCCTTCGGTTCGCTTGCGCCATGGTTGAAATCGGTGAGGTTTCTCGGTGGACACAATCGTAATGAAGACGCACCACACCTCCCTCTGTATCTCACAATACCTCGATGATAATAACTTTCTGCCAAAGTAGGAATTCACTGCAAACTAACTTATTATTAATTATCAGCCTTAGCATTTAAACCTAAATTCAGATCGAACCGTTAATTCCCAACAATCAGGTCTATACAGCTTGATTGTGACACATCAGCTCACAGCAAAAGGCACGCCAGGCAGACCAATTCTCCACCCTTTCTAAGCAAGTCTCTTACAGTCTGTCAGCAGTTTTTTCGGCCAAGGCATAAATAGTTTATGGTGCTTCAAAACTGTTTTGTATTGTCTTGTCCTTGTCTTGTCTTATTTGTGGTTATGTCAGCCTCTCGATTAGGAGTCGCTGTCGGCTCCAGTACCGGTTGCCCTGGTAACCTTGCAACGTGCCATCTGTTTGTTGGACCTGGTCACTGGTCGAGTTCATGGGGAGAGCAATTTGTGGGCAAGCACACGAAACCTGTTCTAAACAGTAGGCTAGGGTAGTAGGCCTCTCCGGCACTAACATATGCATAGACGGAGGCCTGCACAAGGCACATCTTCTCACTTCGGCGAAAGTCTTCCTTGGTGACCTTCCTTCTATATTTCTCCTGTAAGTAATATAGGATAAGGAGAAGCATAGGCGATATATTTATCAGCTAGGACTTGCAATTCTCACTAAACTGCCAGTCGAACGTCTGTTTAATCTGACATAAACACCACTGATTGCACACAACTACGACTTCACTAAAACATAATAAATCAGTGACACCATGTACACGCGGCACACAGGTCTTACGAATAGCATGGATGAGACGTGGTATGGAACCACGATGCATGCAGGAATGCCTGTACGACCTCACTGGAACGTGATCATTCCACCGATTCTCGAGATCGGCCTTTGTACCCTTTTGTACCCATCGGAGCGTCCCACTCCCCAGATTCGTATCTTACATATGGCCTGGAACTTCTACGTGAGAAACAACGCAGACGCGCTGACGCGACAGCTTTCATAGTAAAATAAAAGGTGATCTGGTGTTCATTTTTCGGAAAATTTGGTGGAGGATGTTGTTGTCATAGACAGCAACATCATCAACCAACTTGATGAAAAATATACACCATTTTCTTAGTTCCTTACACAGCAAAAGATAGAATATTGACATCTGAGTGGTGAGGTTAAATCTAACGGTTTCGAGGCGACTTAATAAATCAACACTAGTCAAATCATTCAAGAACAAAACAGGTTATGACTTCAAAGAAAGAACTTCTCAAAGAGAGAATAGGACTGAGCAAGCCATACTACAACAAAACACCGAGGCAATAACAAGCCAGGGATGATGATGATGATGATGATGATTATGATGATCACTCCAATATCTTTCTCCGTACCTACACTCTCCAGTGGCACCCGCTCTCCATTTTGTTTATGTAAATGATAGTCTCTCTTTATTTCCTCCTTGTGTTTTGGCTTTATATTGCCATTACTTTACATTTGTCTGGATGAAACCTCCATAGCCCGTTATCTGTCCAGTTCTGAAGTGCAACTAATCCATTTTTGCAACTCCTTCTCATCATCTGCCCTTTTATTTCTTTGCATATTTTGGTATCGTCTGCAAAGAGATATGTTGCTGCCTTCACAACATCTGGGAAACCATTTATCTAAAGAACGACCCATACGAGGCCTAATACACTACCTTGAGGGATGCCACTCGTCACCTGCCTGCTTTCTGACGAAATGCCATTGACAACAACATTTTGTTGTCTGTTTGACAAGAAGTTTTCAATCCACGTGTTTAGCTGTTGACTTATGCCATAACTTCTTAGCTTTCTTAACGTTGATGTGAAACAGTGTCAAAGGCTTTCGTCCATGTACTCTGTATCTACCTTTCCGCCTTTATCCATGATACAATTCCGTTTTTTACAATAATGTGTGTGGATTATCACCCAGCACATTATCCGCCTCTATTTCTACTAGATGCTACATACTGGGAAAAAGTTAATGCAATATCTTGCCAGGTGGGCGTCTCCTACTAGACCTAGTAGACTACGAGTGTTAACCACTAGTGTTACCTTGAGCACAATGATGAGGGTGGGTTCGTCCTACCATTCTAATAACCTGACGTCACATTGAAATTGATGTATACCGATGATGTTACGCCTACCAAAAGAAACTGGTTGCTATGTGGGTTAGGCCTCCAAGCCACACGATGTAAATATTGAGGCCTATATATCTACATCTGTAAATTGTACATACTTCAACAATCCTGTAATAAAAATTGCACAAGTGCGTGGGGTGGGGTTTGGGGGGGGGGTAGGCAAAAATAAAAAAGACGAAACTTTTAACTATTGTCCAGCGCAACTAATATGCAGAAGTGTGTGGACTTTTAAACCAACAATAGGCCCAGTAGGGCTTCCAACGTCGCAATAGTTGATGATGATGATGATGATGATGATGATGATGATGATGGTGGTGATGATGATGATGATGATGATGATGATGATGATGATGCTGATGATGATTAAGTATACAACTATACAGTGGTCAGTCTCACATGCATACTTTGCAAGGTGTTTGAGACCATATCCGAGACCTCATTATAAATCACATGAACATCAGTAGTACGCAGTTTGGGTTTATTAGTAGGAGATCGACATCACTGAAGTTATTAAAGGCGCTAGACACATGGACAGACTAACTAGATACAGGCAGTAATATTGATGCTGCGTACTTGATTTCATGAAGGCATTCGGTTCCTCACAAACGACTACTCCAACTCAATCGACATAAGTGGCAAAGTCCATGATTGGATAAGAGCATTCTTGTCGTAATTAAAACAAAGGGCGTAGTAAACAGCATGGCTTTAGAATATAATGGATGTGCGTCTTAACCGAGATTCCGCATGGTAGCGTTCTGAGACCAGCATTATTTGTATTATTTCCTAACGCCTTATACCAGAAACTATTACCTCCGACTCATATATGTTTGCTGATGACACAAAGATTTGCCGACAAACTAGGGATGAGAAATACCAACAAGAGCTGCAGTCAGATTTATATAAACTTCCGTACTGGTCAGCTGGATGGCTACTAAGCTTCAATCCCGATAAATTTAAGACTAGGACTGTGGGCAGAAAGGATGAAGATACATATATAGAGAGAATATGTAACGAGGGGCGACCCAGATGAAATCGTAGATTGATCAATAACAAGAAACTGGCGTTAACATTGACAACCGACTAACTTTTGAACAGCATGTAAATGAAACAGTGAACAGGGCGACACATATCATGGGGATGATCCGCCAGTCGTTTGTATACCTGGAACCAGATACGTTCAATTGACCGACCCTTTAGTATGCGAATGCAGTATGGCACCCGCCTAGGAAAAGAAGATGCCCACACATACCACACAGAGAGCCCAGTAACACCATAAAGACACAACGTTAAGACCATGCTTGAATAGACAATGGTCGACCCAGGAGACGATCTATAATTTCAAGGCACCTCTGGAGATATCTGTTTCGAGACACAACGCATCAGTTTTACTGTCAAGTATTGAAAATGAGGATATGGACTCATAGGATAAGCCTTTCATCCATAATCAACACACGACCACATACGGTATACGGTAACGTCATACCTTCACTATGGGACTATAGTCACAACAACCGGTGACGTGGATTCGGCAAATAGCGCATGCGAATGGCATGAAAATACTTAGCTCTGAAATTCAGCCTTTGAGAGGTTCATGAGCACTCTACGGCTGTCTAATTCTATGCATGTGAGTGCCTAGTGATCTAGAAGGATAGATCACAGAGAGACAAAATATATGGCCTGTGCACAATCAGTTACAGTAAATTCGTGTGTCTGTGAGATGGGTAGTTGAAAGCTACTCGAGTGAAAGACGATTTTATCCTCTGGACAGTGGACTAGTGGTAGAGTACCTGCATCCCAAATGTTACCAGGATGGTCTCGCAAACTGCCTTGGTTTGAACACGACTCGGGTCGATAACAGAAAAGGGTAAAGATTAGAGTACTACCAGCTGCCTTCCTGCATGCCTGCCAGCCTGTCTGCCTGTCTGAATTTAGAGAGGATCAAATTCTAGATCTATGAATCTCTTAGAAACTACTGGTCCGATTTGCATCAGATTCTTTGTTTCTTGGAACAGGAAAGCGTGTGACGATACACTAGGAGTTCATACAGCTGTGTGTGTGATACATGAAAATCCGAAAAAACCCACAGAGAATTCGAGGCAATTTCTGAAAATCCAAAAACGTTACAATGTTACAAGAACAGCAGGGTGAGGGTCTGCAATCTCATATCGCTCTTGTAAAAGTACTTAACGCATACCCTCGTGCAAATGCCTGTGAAAATCGGCAAGTGAGTGCAGATCTCACCAGTCACATGCCCTCATAGGCATATTACTTGCTCCTTGTCTGCAAAATAGCAGAATAATGTAGGCATCCTAATTTTAATGAGGGAACTTAGTTTTAATTATTAGCATTCCCTGGTGGCATTCACCTCAAAATGTTACGCTGTAGTACGTTTGTTTATTGTTTGTGGTTACAAGCAGCTCAAATAAAGCTAAGTAATTAGATATATTATATATTAAATTTAATGAGTTTTATTAGATCTACTACAAACAATGGAGTGTAACCCGAAGGGGTGGGGTATAGAAGAATGATTATATTACATGCAATTTTAGTGGGTTCTGGGGTGCGGGGGGGGGGGCTTGGACCTTGGGGTCCCTGTGCTCCAGTCCAGGTAACCGAGCCAGTCATTCTAGGAGTAAATTTTCAAAAATTCTCTCTCTCACTCTCTCTCTCTCGCACTCTCTCTCTCTCTCGCTCGCTCTCTCTCTCGCCCTCTCTCTCTCTCTCGCGCGCTCTCGCTCGCGCTCTCTCTCGCGCTCTCGCTCTCGCTCGCGCTCTCGCTCGCGCTCTCTCTCGCGCTCTCGCTCGCGCTCTCGCTCTCTCTCGCGCCCTCTCTCTCTCTCTCTCTCTCTCTCTCTCTCTCTCTGTCTCTCTCTCTCTCTCTCTCTCTCTCTCTCTCTCTCTCTCTCTCTCTCTCTCGCTCATTACCCCTTTAATGGTCAAGCCTGCGAAAAAAGATTCAGTGGTAGATTGACAAAAAATATTCTTCTTAAACTAAAATATCTTGAAAAATATTGACCATCAAAGTGTTTAATCGATATATCAAGCAGTATTTTGAGCGCTTGAGCCGCTGTTGACATTAGAGGGGTTCATACAGCACTGCACCTGTTTTCAAGAAATTAGCAGACATACGACCATGCAGGCTTATAGTAGCCGCAGTCGCAGCTAAAATAATGATCACATAATATACCCAGTATAACAAAACGGATCACTGTCTCGATATCATCCGCTTCCCATAGGGATCAACAAAACCTTTACGCAAACACAATCAATTTATTGAGTTATAATAACATTAAGTTCTCTTCTTCAAGATCTCTTCACGCCTAGAAACAACCCACCACCGTGATGATTACCTTAAATTGGAAGCATTTTAAACGTACGCTGATCACACGATTCTGACCTACTTTGTTTCCTATGAATCCGCTATTAATGTAATTGGCTATTACCTTTAACATGCCAAGATAAGCCGCAAATAAAATGAAATATTTAACAAAAAGATTGCTTTCATAAAGTTTATTCTGTTTTCAGACATCTTGCTGACTGAGAAGGCATGACAACACCGTTAAATGTACTTTAATCAATTTTATTTCAAAGTAAAGTGATATTACATAGTAAATGAAAGTACCTTTCCAGTTTTAGCCAAGCCCCGCCTATCTCTAGATAAGGTCAAGTTCACACTAGAGACTTAACCGGCGAAACGCAATGTTGAGGTATGGCGTCGTTCCCGATTAACTTTCCAGAGAGAACACGGCCTAAGTTCCACCCACACGTCTCTCATATTGAGATCAACCGATCTCTCAGTTCCCTGACTGAATTTCCAGAAAACTGTACAGGTAAGCTGGTGAATATTTTGAAACTAATTTGACTGGGTGTTGTTGCTGCGTATGGCAGCAACAGCACCCAGTCAAATTATTTTCAAAATATTCAACAGCATGTTTATTAAATAGTAAAAACATACAATTCGTACGACAACGCTTAGTCAATCACCAATTATGCGTTCTTGACGAGCTTATCTACATCATTCATGACGTCATAGATTATGACGTCCTCCTACACGTCACCGTCGCCATGTAGTTGATTATGACGCCATATGACGTCAGACGATGGATGGATAAACTGGAACGGTCCATTACAAGATATGGATTTAATAGTTTGACTATGTAATATAATATTGTACAATGTGTTGTAATGTAATAAAACTCAATGTAACAGAAAGTAACGCAACGTGGCATGGCATAGTGTTTTGTAATGTAATGCAATCTAATGGAATGGACCATATATCTCTCCTGCTATAGGTAAACATGTCTTTGTAGATGGCTATTTGACGTAAATTCTTCTTATACTGGTGTCTGATTATTGAAGTAAATACACTAGTGGTATTATTACGCTGTGCATTAACAATAGTGATGGACTTCAGTCATGCATACATCTTTAACTATCTTCTGACAATGTAATTAACCATTATATTAAATTTTGAGCATGGTAATACACATGGTATTTATACAGCAAAAGACAACTTGTTATATAGCCGTATTAGCCTGTATAGTCAGTGAAACATGATTCTAAGGTAGTACATCAGAGGAAGCACATTTTTGTGCGAAAGCTTGTCAAAATAAACTAAATTAGTCTTAAAATGTGAAACCTTTGAATCCTATTTTTTAATTTCTACATCAGTGATTGTAAATGCCCTTTCCATTTTTAGCCATGCCCCGCCCATCTCTAACTAAGCTCTGCCCACACCTCGCCCGTGATGGGATCGATCGATATGTTTTAATTTTACTGAAACAAGCTAGCCCTGCATGCTCCGTACTGAACCGATGTACAATCTATGAGTCCACATCAAGAAAACTTAAAGAGAAAAATACAGAAAAATTATCTTAAGCCTACATTGTACAGAATGGTAATGCAATGGCCCTTTCCGTTTTTAGCTATGCCCCGCCCATCTCTAGTTAAGCTCCGCTTAGCTGAGTATGACGTCATAGGAATACTCTGGAAAGGCGATTTACACCATTTGATATTGTCGTCATAGATACATTGTAAGTTCACTTGCACTTTCCCGTTCCTTTCTCGCGGACAGTCGTTTTCTTCTTTCCTCTACATTTATCATATATCTCCATTTTCGCCTCTCTTTCAGCATTCCACTTCTTCAAGTCCGTCTCATCCAATAGATGGTTCATTACTTCTCGGAAAATAATGTCACAATCTGAGAAAACTCTAGATCCGAGTTGTTCCGCTTCATGCTGCTGGAGACATATATTGTCTTTAGCGGTAGCCTGCCTACAAAACAAACAGAGATCAACATATACTGTAGGTATTTTCTAGCGATTTTTGCACTAGATGGGAATGGAAATGAAACAAGCAATGCAATACATGGCTCCATTTCCAGCTATACCCATGTACATTTCTAGCAATGCCCCTGCACATTTCTAGCTATGCTCCTGCACATTTCTGGCTATGCCCCTGCACATTTCTAGCTATGCCCCTGCACATTTCTAGCTATGTCCCTGCACATTTCTAGCTATACCCCTGCACATTTCTAGCTATACCCCTGCACATTTCTAGCTATACACATGCACATTTCTAGCTATGTCCCTGCACATTTCTAGCTATGTCCCTGCACATTTCTAGCTATGCTCCTGCACATTTCTAGCTATACCCCTGCACATTTCTAGCTATGTCCCTGCACATTTCTAGCTATACCCCTGCACATTTCTAGCTATGTCCCTGCACATTTCTAGCTATGCTCCTGCACATTTCTAGCTATGCTCCTGCACATTTCTAGCTATGCTCCTGCACATTTCTAGCTATGCTCCTGCACATTTCTAGCTATGCTCCTGCACATTTCTAGCTATGCTCCTGCACATTTCTAGCTATGCTCCTGCACATTTCTAGCTATGCTCCTGCACATTTCTAGCTATGTCCCTGCACATTTCTAGCTATACCCCTGCACATTTCTAGCTATACCCCTGCACATTTCTAGCTATACACATGCACATTTCTAGCTATGTCCCTGCACATTTCTAGCTATACCCCTGCACATTTCTAGCTATACCCCTGCACATTTCTAGCTATGCTCCTGCACATTTCTAGCTATGCCCCTGCACATTTCTAGCTATGTCCCTGCACATTTCTAGCTATACCCCTGCACATTTCTAGCTATACCCCTGCACATTTCTAGCTATGCTCCTGCACATTTCTAGCTATGCCCCTGCACATTTCTAGCTATGCTCCTGCACATTTCTAGCTATACCCCTGCACATTTCTAGCTATGCTCCTGCACATTTCTAGCTATGCTCCGGCACATTTCTAGCTATGCTCCTGCACATTTCTAGCTATGTCCCTGCACATTTCTAGCTATGCTCCTGCACATTTCTAGCTATGTCCCTGCACATTTCTAGCTATGCCCATGCACATTTCTAGCTATGCACCTGCACATTTCTAGCTATGCTCCTGCACATTTCTAGCTATGCCCCTACACATTTCTAGCTATGCACCTGCACATTTCTAGCTATGTCCCTGCACATTTCTAGCTATGCTCCTGCACATTTCTAGCTATGTCCCTGCACATTTCTAGCTATGCTCCTGCACATTTCTAGCTATGCACCTGCACATTTCTAGCTATGCCCCTGCACATTTCTAGCTATGTCCCTGCACATTTCTAGCTATGCACCTGCACATTTCTAGCTATGCTCCTGCACATTTCTAGCTATGCTCCTGCACATTTCTAGCTATGCCCCTGCACATTTCTAGCTATACCCCTGCACATTTCTAGCTATGCTCCTGCACATTTCTAGCTATACACATGCACATTTCTAGCTATGTCCCTGCACATTTCTAGCTATACCCCTGCACATTTCTAGCTATACCCCTGCACATTTCTAGCTATACACATGCACATTTCTAGCTATGCTCCTGCACATTTCTAGCTATGCCCCTGCACATTTCTAGCTATGCACCTGCACATTTCTAGCTATGCTCCTGCACATTTCTGGCTATGTCCCTGCACATTTCTAGCTATGCTCCTGCACATTTCTAGCTATGCCCCTACACATTTCTAGCTATGCCCCTGCACATTTCTAGCTATGCCCCTACACATTTCTAGCTATGCCCCTGCACATTTCTAGCTATGCACCTGCACATTTCTAGCTATGTCCCTGCACATTTCTAGCTATGCTCCTGCACATTTCTAGCTATGTCCCTGCACATTTCTAGCTATGCTCCTGCACATTTCTAGCTATGCTCCTGCACATTTCTAGCTATGCTCCTGCACATTTCTAGCTATACCCCTGCACATTTCTAGCTATACCCCTGCACATTTCTAGCTATACACATGCACATTTCTAGCTATGTCCCTGCACATTTCTAGCTATGTCCCTGCACATTTCTAGCTATGCTCCTGCACATTTCTAGCTATACCCCTGCACATTTCTAGCTATGTCCCTGCACATTTCTAGCTATACCCCTGCACATTTCTAGCTATGTCCCTGCACATTTCTAGCTATGCTCCTGCACATTTCTAGCTATGCTCCTGCACATTTCTAGCTATGCTCCTGCACATTTCTAGCTATGCTCCTGCACATTTCTAGCTATGCTCCTGCACATTTCTAGCTATGCTCCTGCACATTTCTAGCTATGCTCCTGCACATTTCTAGCTATGCTCCTGCACATTTCTAGCTATGTCCCTGCACATTTCTAGCTATACCCCTGCACATTTCTAGCTATACCCCTGCACATTTCTAGCTATACACATGCACATTTCTAGCTATGTCCCTGCACATTTCTAGCTATACCCCTGCACATTTCTAGCTATACCCCTGCACATTTCTAGCTATGCTCCTGCACATTTCTGGCTATGTCCCTGCACATTTCTAGCTATACCCCTGCACATTTCTAGCTATACCCCTGCACATTTCTAGCTATGCTCCTGCACATTTCTAGCTATGCCCCTGCACATTTCTAGCTATGCTCCTGCACATTTCTAGCTATACCCCTGCACATTTCTAGCTATGCTCCTGCACATTTCTAGCTATGCTCCGGCACATTTCTAGCTATGCTCCTGCACATTTCTAGCTATGTCCCTGCACATTTCTAGCTATGCTCCTGCACATTTCTAGCTATGTCCCTGCACATTTCTAGCTATGCCCATGCACATTTCTAGCTATGCACCTGCACATTTCTAGCTATGCTCCTGCACATTTCTAGCTATGCCCCTACACATTTCTAGCTATGCACCTGCACATTTCTAGCTATGTCCCTGCACATTTCTAGCTATGCTCCTGCACATTTCTAGCTATGTCCCTGCACATTTCTAGCTATGCTCCTGCACATTTCTAGCTATGCACCTGCACATTTCTAGCTATGCCCCTGCACATTTCTAGCTATGTCCCTGCACATTTCTAGCTATGCACCTGCACATTTCTAGCTATGCTCCTGCACATTTCTAGCTATGCTCCTGCACATTTCTAGCTATGCCCCTGCACATTTCTAGCTATACCCCTGCACATTTCTAGCTATGCTCCTGCACATTTCTAGCTATACACATGCACATTTCTAGCTATGTCCCTGCACATTTCTAGCTATACCCCTGCACATTTCTAGCTATACCCATGCACATTTCTAGCTATACACATGCACATTTCTAGCTATGCTCCTGCACATTTCTAGCTATGCCCCTGCACATTTCTAGCTATGCACCTGCACATTTCTAGCTATGCTCCTGCACATTTCTGGCTATGTCCCTGCACATTTCTAGCTATGCTCCTGCACATTTCTAGCTATGCCCCTACACATTTCTAGCTATGCCCCTGCACATTTCTAGCTATGCCCCTACACATTTCTAGCTATGCCCCTGCACATTTCTAGCTATGCACCTGCACATTTCTAGCTATGTCCCTGCACATTTCTAGCTATGCTCCTGCACATTTCTAGCTATGTCCCTGCACATTTCTAGCTATGCTCCTGCACATTTCTAGCTATGCTCCTGCACATTTCTAGCTATGCTCCTGCACATTTCTAGCTATACCCCTGCACATTTCTAGCTATACCCCTGCACATTTCTAGCTATACACATGCACATTTCTAGCTATGCTCCTGCACATTTCTAGCTATGCCCCTGCACATTTCTAGCTATGCTCCTGCACATTTCTGGCTATGTCCCTGCACATTTCTAGCTATACCCCTGCAAATTTCTAGCTATACCCCTGCACATTTCTAGCTATACACATGCACATTTCTAGCTATGTCCCTGCACATTTCTAGCTATACCCCTGCACATTTCTAGCTATACCCCTGCACATTTCTAGCTATACACATGCACATTTCTAGCTATGTCCCTGCACATTTCTAGATATGCCCTGCACATTTCTAGATATACCCCTGCACATTTCTAGCTATACCCCTACACATTTCTAGCTATGTCCCTGCACATTTCTACCGATGCCTCTGCACATTTCTAGCTATACCCCTGCACATTTCTAGCTCTGCCCCTGCACTTTTCTAGCTATGCTCCGGCACATTTCTTGCTATGCTCCGGCTCATTTCTAGCTATGCCCCTGCACATTTCTAGCTATACCCCTGCACATTTCTAGCTATGCACCTGCACATTTCCAGCTATGCCCCTGCACGTTTCTAGCTATGCTCCTGCACATTTCTAGCTATACCCCTGCACATTTCTAGCAATGGCCCTGCACATTTCTAGCTATGTCCCTGCACATTTCTAGCTATACCCCTGCACATTTCTAGCTCTCTCCATGCACATTTCTATCTATGCTCCGGCACATTTCTAGCTATGCTCCCGCACATTTCTAGCTATGCTTCTGCACATTTCTAGCAATGCCCCGGCACATTTCTAGTTATGCGACTGCACATTTCTAGATAACCACCGCCAGCGTTGTACGCGTGTTTGAATCGATTTTAATGCTTTGAGTCCCTAAATTCCCAGAATCCTAGTTTCAAGGAAATGAAACAAGTAATCTGTTGCAAAGTTTGAAACAATGCTTTTTAAATTCTAAATTCACATGCAATTGAGAAGGTTACTGCCGGACATTTGTCAGTTTCATGATGTACCTAGCTATGCCATATAATGGACCTTTCCAGTTTTCACTAGCTAAGCTCCACCCACACGTCGCCGTGCTGGGATTGATCGATCCCCGATTGCCAATTTCCTGAAAACTATACAGGTAAGCTGTTGTAATTTCCTTTTTAATTTGACTGGGTGCTGATGCAGCCTATGGCAGCAACAGTGCCCAGTCAAATTAGTTTCAAAATGTTCAACAGGATATTTATTAAACAGTAAAGACATACAATTAGTACAACAATGCTTAGTCCGTCTTCAACTATGCGTTCGTGACGTACTTATCTAAGCCATTCATGACATCATAATGACGTCATTGATAGCGATGCCATTCTATATGTTGTGTAGTTGATTATGACGTCAGATGATAGATCGCGACTCTGAAAAGGCGAATTGTGACATCAGCTAACAAGTGACATATTTTAGTTATGACGGTAGATAGCCTATTGAGCTACTGCCATTAGCATAGCAACGCGAATCGTAGTAACGTTATTGTTTACGGGGTGGGGGGGGGGGTTGCTAGGCAAATAGTTTGAGGGCCCATAATATAATATCCGTATCATAAGAAATAAATTTTTGTTTCTTACACGGTCGTTGATACTCAAGAAATAGTTTTTAGTAGACCTGAATTTGTGGTTATAAATGTAATGTCCATTTCCACGTTATCCATCAAGTATATGACGTCATCATAAACTACAAAACGTGTAGCATGAACTCATAATGAATGACGTCATTACGACGTCATGAATGACGTAGATAAGCACGTCAGGAACGCATATTTGAAGACGGACTATGCGTTGCTGTACGAATTGTATGTCTTTACTATTTAATAAATATTCTGTTGAATATTTTGCAACTAATGTGACTGTGTTGTTGCCGCCATAGGAAGCAACAGCACCCAGCCAAATTAGTTACAAAATATTCACCAGCTTACCTGTATAGTTTTCAGGAAATTGATAGTTAGGGCATCCGGGGAGTGGGGGCGGAGCTTAGTTAGAGATGGGCGGGGCATAGCAAAACTGGAAAGGTCCATTGATACCATTGTTTGATGTACGGAAAATTGCTACATTCTTTTCACTTATTTATGAGTGTGAATGAGATCATCTCCGTTGTGGCACTAAGCACTGAGCCAAAATTGAAATCACTAAGGATAATCACTGTTTTCCGAAATGTTTCGCATATTAAGCGGTTTTAGATGTTGTGTTGTTCCTCGGCGCTTAGGACGTGTGGTTGGTTAATAGGTGAATTTTAAAATTTTTAATTCATGACCCACTTCAAAGAATAAAATGCCCTGCTATATGAGTATCAATGCCTAATCTGATATCTGAAAATTCTCTGACATCTCACGGACTAAACGATCCTGTTTCTACATAAAATAGATTACCGGTACTGTATGACAGTTTAAATAAAATTATATTTAGTTTTGCACTGATCTTTCAGAAAGAAATCCTGTTTAGAGCTAATCTTGTCTAAAGTATGTGGTGCCTCGTCACACTTGAATTTGCCCATAGCTCACGTGTGCTATGGTAATTGTTTGTAGGTTGGTAGCCAGTAGTTGTCTTATGGTTGTCTTCTAATTGATATGTTGTTTCGCATATTATCTACCTCTGCAACCCACAATAATATCAATACAATTCACCTTTCCAGAGTATCCATCTATCATCTGACGTCCTATGACGTCATAATCAGCCAATTGGCGCGTAAGATGGCATCATAATCATTACGTCATATATGATCCTATTTGGCCCGTCTTTAACTCTTAATAATCCGACACGTTGTACGAATTGTATTTATCTACTGTTTAATAAACATGCTGTTGAACATTTTGAAATTTTTAGTTCCAAAATATTCAATGGATTACCTGTATAGTTTTCTGGAAAATGATCGTCAGATAGTTCAGAGATCGATCCATCCCAGCACGAGCGAGGTGTGGGTGGAGATTAGCTAGAGATGGGTGGGGCATGGCTAAAAATGGAAAGGGCCATTTAATGTCATTGAATAAATTAGTTGCTGAGCAACATTTACATTCTATGCTAACATTGAAGTGAAACAATGCGGCTCAATTGTTTTGCTTTGTACATATTCTCAAACCTGTTGATGATAACGATGCGTTGCGGATTCTGAGTGGTATCAACGAGATCTGAAGCAGGTGTAACAGTCATGGTAGTACCCAGGCACAACATCAGGTCAGACGCATGCGCCTCTGATTCAGCTTGGCTTAAAACACTCTCCTCTAAATGATCACGGAAATTGATGATTGTATCACGGAGAAATCCTTTGCAACTCTAGAGATGATTAAATATGATAGATTATAGCCAATGATAAATAAACAGATAATAGCTAAAGCTTATATATATATATATATATATATATATATATATATATATATATATATATATATATATATATATATATATATATATATATATATATATATATATATATTTATATACTCTAGAAATTGCTTAAATTAATATATTAGCGAAAAATACAGACGTATTACATAGTGTCACTAATTGTTGATGAACAGTGAAACAGCTGTGGTAGCTTGCGTATAATGATAACATGATGTTGCTATCTAATATGCGCTTATGATTGAACACAGATTTAATGGAACCTTCTAACGAGAGTAGACAGGCCTACATAGCAGATAATCACGTGCCATTGAACCGTCTTGTATTTCTATGGCCAATATATGCTTTATGGTAAATTTGGTAGACATTGGCCTAGTGGTTCTTGAGATGTTTAAAGGAAACATTGTGTTAGCAACAGCTCCCAGTCAAAGGAGTTTCAAAGCATTAAACAGAATGTTTAATAAATTACAAATTCAGCAAAGACATCCAATTCAGACGATTACTGTCGGACCCTTGCCCCTTTCGTGTCGGACCTACGTGAATTGAGTGTGACGTCAGATTACAATAGACATATTTTGATTATGAAGTCAGATACTCGAGTAAATGACAGAGTACTATTGAAATGTATCACTACTTAACATAGTACAAATACAATTATCCATATATTATCAAATGTATATTTATGCACCTATCTACAAACCTTTTTGTCACATTTCCTGCCAGTCCTGTGTGTGAGCTGACATAGTTTGCATTGCGATGCATGCTTGGGTTTTACTATCCCAGTCTTTCCATAATCATCCAGTTCCTCATAGTACTGACTCCCAATGTCATCCAGTACATAGAATTGTCTTCGGTATCGTTCACCGCATGACTCACAGTATTCGATGAAAACATTGCCATGAAGTTCTGAGAGTTGATTATCATTGATGCCCGAGAAGCTGTGCAGCCCATCACCATTTTGACTAATAATGTGCTTCAAGTGACCCAGTTGTTGGAGCTTCACCAATGCCTCGTGCGTGTAAGTTGGTCTCAGATCCTCATATGGAACACCGCTGTCATCGTCGTCATTACTGTCAAGAGGATTTACCATTTGCGCATCACTTTGGTTTGCGACAGTTTGGGAATAGAAGGCAGCGGGGCTCGTCGATGCGCCTAGGAGCACACAATTGCAACACATTAAGCAACCACATTACCAAAGCTCACATGTTCAATGAATTGTCACGAAGATATTTCTTGTAACATATCAGATGTATGGAACGCGATATCTAATACAAGTTTAAATAGCTTTGCATAACATACAAGTTAGCAATTCCTGGGAAACCCCACATGCTTTCAAATCATTATATAGCATGGAGTACGTTGTTAAATTCTCATATCAATCTATTGATCAGCCAAAATATTAATTAAAAACGTACTGTTGGGATCATTATTTTAACTAATTACACATTGCACTAAGGAAGGTGTCATACTTCTTGTTGCCAGGCGTGTCCGCCTTGTTGTCGCAAGAGAATAGGAGAAGTGTTAGAATGCAGACAGACTTGTGATTGTATCAAATTTGTTAACACAGGTGTTGATCATTTTGTTGAATTATGATAAGAAGGGTGCTGTGGCGAGACAATGATATATCTGGGTTCTGTTAGCGAAACCAGAAATATTGGAAGAGGTTCTACACAAACCGATTGTGTTATAGCAATATCATACTAACCTTTGCACTTGACATAGTGTACTACTGTCAATACCAGTAATTATGTCATTAGCAATAGGTAACTATTTGTCAAAATTCAGTTTAAATAAATGGATGAATCCTGAGAAATCAGGTGAATATATAGACAAAGGAATCTCATTAATCACTACATATCCTTTAACCTAATGACATCATTGGACTTTTCTCTCCATATACAAAACATATGTCGAAACCGAGTAACAATGCGATTTAATAATCATAAAACAAATGTAGAGAGGCAAATATGCAAATATGCAAATGTGCACCCACTGAACTCCATTCCCACTTCCACAAGAAATGCCATAAGTGCAAGAATGTATTGCAATCTGACAGGTGCACGCACACATTGTAGATATGGGACTGTTTTGTGGAAAGGCATGACCCCACTGGACGTCTTATATGCGCGAGTAAGTCCCGAGTGAAATTTATGTTTGAATACCAGGTGAGCTAATGGACTATGTCACAATGTATACTTAGATGCACTGGGTGGCATCAAGCAGTTTCGCAGAAACTATGCGATCATAATCTATATTTAGATAGGGTACCAGCACTACGTAACAGTCTATATTTAGATGCATTACCAGTAGGCATCTTATTATTTGAATATGTATTAGCAGCACTGGATGACTGGCAGTGGTTACGTCAGCTACTGCGCAGTTACGGTTTCGCAGAAACTGAATCGAGTATGAGTCACAAGGCGTAGCACCTGGTGGCAATAAATCAAGGGATTAGATCTGACAGACGGACTTAGTTAGTTACGTAAGCGGTCTGTGTTCTCACGGAAGCGTGTGACAACATAAGCCGAATATAATCCAGCTGTGATGAATGGTATCTCGTGTGCCAATTAACTCTAGCATTCTACAGGTTGTCGGCTAGGAGGCAAGGAACAAGACATGGACATTGTAGCGTCCTGTAGGCAATTAGGTGCACAATCGAGAGTTGGTATGAAAAACATATCAATCATATAGACATGTTAATCCACCAGTAATCCTTGTTATCAAACAAGCATCCGTCATTCTTGGCAGGTCATTCGTCAGACCTGACAAGTTAAGCCAGCTGGAATTAGAAATATTATTTAGGGGGATGCCAGATCCCGTCACTCAAGAGCCAGCCAAACCGCAAGTGCTAGGTAGAGGGCACCCGCCCTAGCAGGGAGGGTCGGAGTGGTGATTGGTCAAATCAAAGTCATAGTCCAATGAGAATAGGATAAACCTCCGGCGGTGCGAAACCAAGATGGAGGTAGAAGCGAAACTGAGAGTAGTATATAAAGGGCACTTTGCCTTTTATCAGGAGTCAGGTTTTGAACTCGGCTATAGCTTAGAGTCAAGTTCGGTCAGCCTCGCACCTTGTGACACTCTTGCTGAATGTTTTTAAGTAGGCAAGAGCTGGGGGAAGTTAGGGAAGCTTAGGAAACATTGCTTTAAATTATCTGTTCGTTGTAAATACGTAAACTGGTAACAGTATAAGTTGCCAAACTTTGTAGGTTTTATTGTACAGTTAAGTTAGGGAATAAAACGATCACCTTGTACTATAACGCAAGGCAAAAGTTTGGCATATCTCGTTGTTACTCTAGAACACGGAAGACCACCATGTCGAACCAATCACTCTGAAACGCGCAGTCCGATCAGGCCCAGGCACTTCTATAAATATCGTCAGGTCTCTGTACCTACGAGGCGAGCTAGTGTCGCGCTCCTTCCTCATCGATAAAACCGGTTGTCGCAGCAGCCAAACATACAAGGTTGTGTCGAAGAAGGAGGAGCCCAAGAGTAGTGAGTGAGAAGAGGTAGTGGAAATCTTCAACATGTATACACGCGCACGTGCCCCTATCTACCTCTCTGCCTTTCTTCATTTCCGCAGGTGTATCTCACAAACTACTGATTTTGCTCAAAATGTAATCCAAGAAATAGTGCTACCATAAAGAACCATGCTGCTCAGACTTGGTCATGATCCACCTTTGAACTCCAGATCAGATCAAATTCCTTATCCATGGATATCTCGGATATCTGATCTGAATGGAGGAATCCAGTTTCTCAATCAAGCATATGACGTCATGATCAACTATGTCACATGCTGGCTGACATATTCATAGACAAAATCAATTACGTCATGAATGGCGCGATTTATTCCCTCTTAAACCCTTATTAGTCCGTCAATTTGTACAAATTGTATATCTTTACTATTTAATAAACATTCTGTTGAATATATTGAAACTAATTTGACTGGGCAATATTGCTACCATTAGCAGCAACAGACCCCATTAAATTAGTTTCAAAATATTCAAGAACTTACTTGTAGAGTTTTCTGGAAAGTGAGATTCATAGAGTGCAGGGATCGAGTAATCCCAACACGGACAACCCGTAGGTGGAGTTTAGCTAGAGATGGGCGAGGCAATAGCTAACACTAAATTCCTCCATTGGCTAGAATGTTAACATACTAGAGGGTGTTACAGTGTTACTATTAACCAAGATTTGTAATATTTGTTCGCGATCCGATTTTAAAATACGGATCTGATTTCAGGACATATCCAGGATTTAGAATAAATTGTATCTCCCATTGGTCTTATTTCGATTACGGTATTGCCACGAAGCATTTTTTCAATGGCTTTCCGTTGTTGCAAAAGGATAATGTTTGACTTCGCTTTATCAACATGATTTTATCTGTCAGTCTCTCACAGACTCAGATACATATAGTTCAAAGACATTACCTGGAATAACGTCATTGCAGTCCAAATCTGCATTGCAATCACCATTATGCTTTCGCTTCCTGGTGCGCTTGTTTAAAGGACTGTCCATGACATGATCCACAGCAACACCAACTCTGGCCTCTTCTGTCCACTTGCCAGCCTTTCCTCGAAAGTCACCAATTCCGGCCGATGTGGAAATACCAGCCCCTGTATTAAATGCAAGATTTTGTCATATCAATGCGAGGACGCATGTGATAATTGCTGATGCCACTGCTGCTGCATAAGAACAAAGGGATTCTAGTAAAAGTACTTCCGAATCAGCTTTAAGTTGCCTTGTAATCGAGAAACCTGATCTGGCGGTTGGCAGTACCAGCATGTCTGAAATATGCAACACAAATTCAGGGTGGCGGTGGGGGCCTAGCAAGGTAACACACGGGTGTCTGGCTGAATGTGCTGGGTGATAGTGATGCTTTTCAGTGCCTAGCCCTATCTCTAGCGGAGAGTGACAGGTGGAGTGTGTAGGGGTGTGTTGTGTGTGATGGGAGGGTGGGGTGGGCTGGGGACGTTGCTGGGTGGGCTGGGGCCATCTCTTTGCCGAAAATTGAAGGAAATTTTAATTTCCCTTTCTCCGAGATCTAACAATACTCACCATTCTATTACTTCTGATACAAGCTATCCTGAATAGCTGGCCCTAGAACTATAGACTTAGTAAGCTTTACCGACTCCTGGAACCGGTACTCGGCTCCCAACTGCCGAGTACCCGTTTGCCATGAAGCTCATATTGTTTGCATAGCCACCAAAGAAGAGGCTTGCCTCCGTGGGGCTGGGAGGCTGGGTCCGTAATAGAATGGTGAGTATTGTTAGATCTCGGAGAAAGGGAAATTGAAATTTCCTTCATTCTCCTTCGATCAATACTCACCATTCTATTACTTCTGATATACACCAGATTTAGACAGTAACATGGTGGGAAGGGGCAAGCCATCAACTGCTACTTTTGCCCCTTGGAGAAAAGCTGGACTTAAACTTGATTAATGGAGTCCTAAAAGGACCATCAAGTTAACGGAACCGAATCACATTCGCAACACTGCCCCCCCCCCCTTTTTCTCCTAAGAAAAGGAAGAGAACTCACGAACATGCATCTCGCCTGAAGCACAAGTATGCCAAGAGGGTTAACTGCTCTTTGCATATATTAGCCTGGGAATGAGCATGAATATATAAGATGAATGGACGTGATATATAGACATAATACAAAAAACTCTCAATCTTGAATTACCTCATGATATTTGGATTTCAGACGTGGAGCCTCCAACCATTCACTCGTCCGGCCATCAGTGACACAATCTGGTTGACATCCTTTTGCTCGACCATGTCTGCTTCTTAAATCTTTCTTACAAATGCCAAAAAAGGGAGAAGAGCAGTGTGGTCGTATAACTATCGTTTCAAAACAGCTAAAGCGAGTGGATTGGCAGAGTCTGACACATCCCTCACATAGTAATCCGTGAAAGATGACTCACAGTGCCATTGTGCAACAGCCATGCTGTCCTCTAATGGAACACCATTGTAAAGGGCGGTCGAGGCGGCTATTCCTCTAACATCGTGTGCCCTTGCGCATTGCACCTGGTGCCCAGTCGCAATCTCATGGGTAGTCTGAATGCATTCGACTACCCAACGAGAAATAGAATCCATGGCTGCGCCACCATATGGCTTCTTATGGCAGATCCACAGATGTCTATCATTCGACCGTAGCGAGTCTGTCGGTCTTTTGTACTTAGTCAAAGCACGGACTGGGCACCAGACACTGGCATCACGATCAAACCTAGTTAGTTTCGGTATAATGATCGGTTTGCCAGAATATCTCAAACATTGATTCTCTAACATAAACTCTGCTCTTGGCAGTAGATGCAGACCCTCTCCGGAGACAATAAATCGGTCCCTCTCTGCTGAAAGTGCATGGATCTCACTGCGCCTTCTAGCTGAGGAAGCTGCCAATAGAAAAACCGCGTTTAGAGTCAAATGCTTTAGACTAGCCGAACGCAACGGTTCGAAAGGGTGCTTGGCCAGTACATTAAGCACTAAAGATAGACTCCAGGCTGGAATGACTACTGGTGGTCTCGGTCGGTATTGCTCATTGCCTTCAACATCACATTTAACTGGGCCACCTCTGGACTATCCCTGTTGGTTAGACAAGGGATAACTGATGCCAAAGCTGACTTGTATCCAGCAACTGTGACTGGAGGTAGTCCTGAAAATAACAGCTCACAGAGAAAGTCTGCTATTTGCTGAATAGTAGATTGAATGGTATCAATACCCTTTCCTTCACACCAGTCTGCAAATCTGTTAAGCTTGTTGTTATATGACTTGAAGGTTGTGACCTCCTTCTCGCAGCTGCGATGAAATTCGCAGCTTGTCGAGGAAAGACTTGTGACGTGGAACGTAGTTTGATAACATCCATGCAGTCAATTTGAACATTTCGGGACGCTCATGTAGGAAGCGTCCCTTGGCCTAGGAGATTATGTTCGGAATCTCATGTAACTGCACTGGATTGTCCACCAGCAGATCTAGAAGATGCATGAACCACGCACTGCTGGGCCAAAATGGCGCTATTAGCAGGACCAGGCACGGTTCCTCCCTGATCTTCACCAATATCTTCGCCAGAAGAATGGTGGGTGGCTACGCGTAAGCATGCATCCCTCTCCAGCTTATTGCCAGAGCATCTGTATCGACGGTATTTGGATCTGGAATCGGCGACACATAAGTCATGATTCGAGCATTTTCCTTTATGGTGAACAAATCCACATTGGGTTTGCCCCAATGCTCGAAGATCCTGTGAAGAACTGGAGGGTTGAAAGACCATTCTGTTGGCAGAATTCTCTGTCTCCGAGACAAAGCATCCGCCAGAATGTTCAATCGCCCAGGAATGTGAGCTGCTTTCAAAACAACCGAGTAATTCCTGCACTTGAATCAAGGGCCCCACTTTCATACATAGTGTGGGTGACTTGGTCCCGCCTTGGCAATTTATGTATGACACTACTGTCGAGTTGTCCGACCGTATCAATATCACCTTGCCCCTGACCTTTGGAAGAAACTTTTCTATTGCCAGTTCCACAGCCATCATTTCCAACAGATTGATATACAGCTGGCTCTCTTGGAGAGTCCATGTGCCCGAGACCTGGTGTTCTCCCAGGCAGGCCCCCATCCCTCCAGCGATGCATCTGTGTACACGGACAGCTGAGGGTGGGGTAGGTGCAGCAAAACCCCTACTAGGAGATTCTGACCCTTTTTCCACCATACAAGATGCGACATTATTGGCTCCAAAACTGGCACCAGCTTTGACAGGGGTTCTGTTCTCTGTTTTCACAGAGACATCAGATACAACTGGATAGGTCTTCGCATTAGAGCAGCATACGGGATTACCTGCTCCATGGAGACCATCATGCCCAGCATCTGAAGAAACCGCTTCGCCTGAATGTGGTTTCCCAATCGAAAACTCTTGAGGATGGCTAACAGAGACACCGGGTAATCCCTGCCCTCCTCGAAATCGAATCGCATCCTTAAATAAACGAACTGTTGAGTGGGTGTCAACTCGGATTTCTCCTTGTTGACTATCCGGCCTAGATCTGAAAGTAACTTCAGAGTCAGGGCAGTATCCATCTCTAACCTGGCTGATGTGTCTGCTTTGATCAGCCAATCGTCTATGTAGGTGTGTAGCGCCACGTTCTCTTTTCTGAGAAACGCTGTCACCGCAAGGACCACTCTGGTGAAAACCCGTGGAGCTGTCGACAGGCCAAATGGGAGGACTACAAACTCCCACACTTGATTCTGAAACGCAAATCCCAGAAACCTGTGACAACTCCCGTTCATTGCAATGTGGAAATATGCATCTTTCAGATCGATCGATACACACCACATTCCCTTCCTCAATCATGCCATTACCGACCTCGGAATCTCCATCTGAATCCGAGGCTTATGGATAAAGCAATTTAATGGCCTGAGATTGAGTACGGGTCTCCATCCCCACTCTGCTCTTGGGGACAAGGAACATGTTTGAATAGAAGCCTGGAGTGTTCCGGATTGCTGGTTTTATTGCTCCCTTCAGAAGCAAACGCTTTGAATGGCTTCTAACTCGTCTGGTTTCCTTGGTACGGGCGTCCAGACAGGTGCCAAAGACAGATTGTGTGGTGGAAAATATAACCACTCCGGCATGTATCCCTGGGATAACCATCCAAGGACCAGACTGTCTGACGTCACACCTCGCCAAGCCTCGACGAAACGCATGAGCCTTCCACCCACTATAGATGCATCGACGCCTAATGTGGGTGTCTGGCTCGCGATCCGCTCCCCTCCCCCGCACCCCCCCCCCCTCTCTTGACGAGAGAGAGTGAGAACCATTTTGGTCTTGGCTTGGCCCGTCTAACTGGCACCGCTGTTCCTGTCGCACAGGTGCAGTCCAGGCAGATACGAAGTGAGCCCTCGTACCCTCAGGTGTGATCCGTTCCCTTCTTTCCGCCCTTCGGCTACTTACCCTTCCCCTTCCCCTTGGCCTTGCCGCCTCTCGGGCGATCAGGAGTAACATTGGGGGAGGGTAGGGGCCTCCACAACCGTCTTGGTCTTCTTTGCCGGAGGCGGCTGAAAAGACCCAGTAGAAGCAGAAGCAGCACTAGGCTGAGCTTTCGCCTTGCTTTTGTGCTTCTTCTGCTTCTTAGAAGGTTGCCCGGTTAGCGGCTTGGCTACAGCCCCTAGTGCGTGCGCCTGACGCACTAGCTCCAGCTGTAGATTAACAGCCAACCGATTCTGTGCGATGTTGGCTGTGTCTTCTAACATGGCCTGCGCTTGGCCACCAAAAATGCTAGGGCCAGAAAGGGGCGTCCCAAGAAGATGCTCCCTAATGGCAGTAGCTGGACGCATATGGTCAAGGACCATCTGCCTCCTAGACCTCGCCACACGCGCTTGCACCCTTGCCAATGCGTCCATAGACAGCACCAGCCCGTCATTAACACAGGAAAGTGCAACAGGTGGCACAGGGTGGCCTGCCATCGCTTCAGCCCACACCGACTGAAGAAGGCGATAAGAGTGGTTGACAGCACTAATTGCTGCCCTCACCCCCTCATCGCATAGGGACAGGACTTCGTCATGGTGTACCTGAGACTTGTCCACCAGCGCCGGGGCGGGGCCACCCGCTCCAGCACTCTGGACAACCAGCACCCAGCGGTCATCCTCGGTGACCATTGGGACAACACCATACCTGTCATATTCCCCCGTGGAATACGACAACTCGCCCGCACCTCCCTGGAGGCCGCAGGAAGCTGGCACTTGGTCAGGAGTTGTTTGCTATAAATAGCATCCAATAACTCCATACACCTTGGATCCAGTCCAATAGACTGGATCCAGTCTGCGGGCAAGATCCCAGTCCTAATTGATGCCACCGATGGACGGGGTGCATCCTCCTCGGCGGCGGTCGAAACCACAGACCGAGTGACCGCAACCACGGGCGGAGCCACTGCCCTGGCTTGCCGCAAGCCATGCTCTCCACCCGCAGCATCTCAGGCCGCAGCAATCTCTCCTCCTCGGCCTCCTCATCTTCAGACCCCAAAGAGTCGTCACTAGACAAGGAAACCTGGCGGATGGCTCCCATGCCTGACGGACCGGCTACCGCTACTGGACCACCCGGAGGTGGCCGCAGAGAGACAGAGCCCAACAGGCCGGAGCCCGACGGGACTGCCAGGGGCCCGTACGAGATGGCTCCCTCGGTGGCCAGTCCAGAACCAAGCACGGGAAGAGACTGCCCTACAACCTTTGCCAGCAGGGTTGACACCAGCGTAGGCAGAACGCTATGCAAGAAGCCAAACCACGCCGGCGGTGCCATCTCCGCCACCTCCGGTTGCAGACGTGGAATGCCCCCAAGGGCCGAAACGGACGCTCCACGATTTGCTTTCAGACCGCCTGACCCCGCGTCAGACCCTGCCAAGTCTTTCTGGGCAAGAAACTTGACCATCATGTCGGAAGACCACACTGCAAAAACGTTACACCTACTATCAAGATTGCATTTGGTACAACGGAAACAGACAGTGTCCTTGAATAGAACGAAACAGGAATGGAAGGCAGACAATTAATTTTCAAATAATTTGATCATAGATTAAATGTTAACCCTCCACCCCCCCCCCCCCACCCCACCCACCCCACCCCACCCCGCAACGTTACATCAAAGATCGCATTGACTATGACGACAAGAACGAAGCGGGCAATAATACACCCATAAACTGATCCTCAAGGATGTATAACGGAACCAGGAATCATATCGCATAGCATTCGGGGTATATAATTACTAATCAATATAAATTATACTCTTCATGAAGGCCAAAACGATATGTGAAGAATCAACAAAATGTAAACAAACTGCTGTAGCACACGGTAAAACCGCAGACCACACATCTAAATCAAGAATTTTGAAACCACCGGTCATTGCAAACAGATCGTGATAACACGCAAAACTTGAAAATTCCAAAGGTTTTCTGGTACCAATAAAGTACGCAGCACCCAGAATCAGATGCGCGGATTAATAAAACATTTTCTTCACATAAAAATCCGAGACAACACGGGTGTGACGTTACCCTCTCGGATCTTACGGTGAACGACGTCAGCCGATTTTCATGTTAAAACACCGTAAAGCCAACACCTTATTTCCTTTCTGCCGATCGCCTGTTGGGGTTAAAGGAAAGCGATCAATCTGGCATATTTCGTTGCTAACACAC
Source organism: Chaetoderma sp. LZ-2023a (assembly GCA_034401795.1). NCBI lineage: Eukaryota > Metazoa > Mollusca > Caudofoveata > Chaetodermatida > Chaetodermatidae > Chaetoderma > Chaetoderma sp. LZ-2023a. The sequence continues at coordinate 55,428,599 of CM067360.1, forward strand.
GTCTCAGATTCGGGGTCAGAAATTGGAACATGCGACACAGACGGAAGTCTTTTAACTATGGAATAACATGGAATTATACAACCTGGTTATCATCGGCTCCATCCATGGTAATCCAATATAATCCTTAGAGAGCGCACAAAGCTATCACAATTACACAGAAAAAGACTTAGTAACTTAAGACTCCAACTGCACAAAAAAGCATGCAGCTCTTGTTGCTATGCAAACAAGAATGAGCTTCATGGCAAACGGGTACTCGGCAGTTGGGAACCGAGTACCAGGTTCCAGGAGTCGGTAACGCTTACTAAGTCTGTAATCCTAGGGCCAGCTATTCAGGATAGCTTGTTTCAGACGTAACGGAATGGTGAGTATTGATCGAAGGAGAACGACTGAATTATAGGAGTCAAACGATTTTCAGACTTTCGTCCGTTTTTATTTCAGGAAATATATAATAAGTAGCCTAAGAAATCGGGCCTACTGCAATGTTGATTATCGTAACTGATCGCTAAGTGCGGAAATCTATGCACACAGATGTCATATCCTGTTTTTTAAAGGAAATTACCATTAACACGCACCTCCTGATCTCAATTATGACGTTATAAAGATTTCTACTTACCAATGACACCAAAACTTATCGAGTGAGTGACATCAATTGAGAGCGTTCACGGTACCGTTTTGATAGCCGTAATATAGATTGTTATTTTAGCGTTTTTATACATAGGGTCCTTGAATACATTGCGCTATATGCGAATACATTTTACATGCTCCTTTTTACATGTACACATTTTACATGTACACATGATATAGGCCTACTAAAAGTGTCTTGAAATTGAAAATGATAAATTACATTTCACCTTTAAGGAGATTCCATCTTTTGGTATCAAACTGCATATTCTGTGTAGACCTGACATGTATGACCTCTTTGAGGTGCCAACTGCCAAGCCAGCTGGTCGCATATAACAGATCTCTCTCACACAGACATGATCTGGGATTGTTTTTAGAACACACATTTATGATATGATCTATGCGGATAATTTACCTGTAAATGCCACACAATGCTTAGAGCGTTTGATCATTTTCGCAATTCTCCCTGCCTCAAACTGCATGGTAGTGACGTCATCGAATCGCTCGGCGGTTTTTGCCGCCTCTTTCACCATCGTTTTCTCAGCCAGTTTCATGATAGGAAAGGGAGACAACTTGGGATTACGACCTCGGGCAGCTTTCAACAGTTGATCCCAACATGTCTGGTATAAAAGATGACTCATTATGATATGGCATTCAGAGGAATAATGGAGGAATCAAGTTTTAGCTATGCCCCGCCCATCTCTAGTGTAAAGTCCACCCACGCTTCGCCCGTACTGGGATCGATCGATCAACGGCCAGTATCTCTGTTTCCAGAAAACTATACAGGTAAGCTGCCGAACATTTTGAAACTAATTTGACTGGGCGCTGTTTCTGCCTATGGCAACAACAGCGCTCAGCCAAATTAGTTTCAAGCTATTCAACCGCAGTTTTATTAAATAGTAAAACCACAATTCGTACACATTGACCGACGATTAAGCGATTAAGATGGATTAAATCTGGTCATTCATCACGTAACTGAGTATGACGTCAGCCTTCACGCGATGCTGTTGATTATGACGTCATATGATTGACTGAGAAACTGGATTCATCAAATAATCAACTACTCTGGTATAGTGAGTACGCGTGTCGAGGAAATTATTTGACTGGATTTCTGAAAAGACTAATCCTTAATGTGTGCATACCTATCTAGCTTATTTGGATTGGGAAGATCGTTGTTCCATTTGAGCAGTTGTGTCTTTTGTAATTCTGTAAAAAGGATAACTAATCCCATCACTTGATAGCTATTCAGGTGATTTAACACGCCGCTCATAAACTATCCAGGTAATTTTAAGCTTTTTATCACGCCGCTAGGGAAAGATACTCAAGATTTAGTAGTTAAATGTTGGTACATTTCTACACCCTATGATGGCTGTCATGATTTACTTTTCAACCAATAAGAAAAAACCCAGTGTGTCTGCCTCTGTATATACGCTCAGTCATAGAGGCGCCAGCTATAGTTTGGCAATGTGGTATAAAAGCAATCCTACAGGTAAGTTGTTGAATATTTTGAAACCAATTTGATTGGAAGTTAAATTAGTTTCAAAATATTCAATGGGATGAGCATTACATAATAAAGAATGTGATGCATTGGAACTTACATGACATCACGCGCAATAGCTTGAGGAGACAAAATGGTGTCGATCACTATTCAACATTTACTCGATATTACAAAACAGATAATTGCGATACAGATCAGGGAATGTGACAGGATATGAATGATATGGAATCTATAAACCATATTCTATCGGTGCAATACAACATTTGAGATGAAATTAGCATTGCTTTAAAAATGTTTTCCTCTATCGATTTATAAATCCAGAGCTATGTGGCTTTCAGTTAACAATAATAACATGATAGCTCAGCTTACTGGACTGATGCTAGGCCTATACCGGGCCGTTACTGAAGGTATCGGCGCGTACTTGTATGCTCTGAAAGTATATTTTATTGGCTTGCTAGTGATGTATGTCAGCGTAGTCCAGACAAGTTGAAATCGCTTTCTATTTATATTTTATGTAGATGATGTTCCCTCCTAGGCCATGACTATCAATTTCCAGAAAATTATACACGTAAGCTGTTGAATATTTTAAAACTAATTTGACTGCGTGCTGTTGACGCCTATGGCAGCAACAGCGCCCAGTCAAATTAGTTTCAAAATATTCAACAGAATGTTTATTAAATAATAAAGACATATAATTCATGCAACAACGTTTAGTCCGTTTTCAATTATCAGTTCGTGACATACTTATCTACGTCATCCATGACAGGCCACGTAGTTGATTATGCCAGCATCTGCTGGATGGATAAATTGGAAAGGGCCATCGTCCATCTAGCGTCTTCTCTAGATGTTGTTTGACGTTTTAAAGATAGAAAGACGACACCATGTCATAATGTCATGATGCTGTGTTACTATACATATGATTGACAATGAAATGATGACGATGTGAATTAGTGAATCCGGTACCTTGTGAAACACGGCATCACCATTTCTCTGCCATGCTATGAGGAATTCCTTATATTTCGCAGAATTCTTAACGCCAGATTTGGGTACAACAGTTCGTACTTCTACCCTGGCATCTGTAACGTCGATTCCTCTTTCTGTGCACGATTTTAAACTGCATTTCCAGGAATGTGCCATTTTAATATTCCTAAGCAGCAACTAGGTAATAGAGTAGACCTTCAACGGGGGAATCTGAAGAAAATCAAAGAAACATAAATGTGAATAAAATACAATTTGCCAACCAGTACAAAATTCGAGCAGGGTTCTGATAAAACCACCAACTGGAATTCATCTGCCATTTGTTCCCATCAGGCACGGTCAATGATGCGTAGATTCTTCATGCACGAGCGCAGTGCGTTGGACAGATTGGTGGCGGAATGGAACCGAATTTGACATATTTGGTTATAATTCTAAACAATGTCAACATTATTGCAGAATAACATCAAGATGATTAAGGGTCTTAATCATCAGCTGCCTACTTAAAGCTTAAGCTTAGTTTTTGGGCCTTATGGTCTACAGTTTAGTTATTTAGTGGTAGGCCTAGGCCTATTGGCGCAAGGAGGATGATACAGTATGCCTATTCTGAATAGACAAGCTAATATAATCGTTTACAGCGGAGATGGTAACCACATACGTGATCACAGACCGGACCATTAATCGTTAAAGTCACGACTAATCAATATAACTACAACTAGTCGTGCCACTAAGCCCATTACGCATTGGCTCAACAGCGTTATAGTTAACAGTTGTGACTCCGACAATGGACCTTTCCATTTTCAGCTATGCCACGCCCGTCACTAGCTAAGCTCCACCCACACCTCGTCGTGTTGGGATTGATCGATCCCCGAATGCCCTAGCTATCAATTTCCTGAAAACTATACAGGGAAGCTGTTGAATGTTTTGTAACTAATTTGACTGGGTGCTGTTGCTGCCTATGGCAGCAACAGAGCCCAGTCAAATTAGTTGCAAAATATTCAACAGAATATGTATTAAATAGTAAAAGCAAACAATTTGTACAACAACGCATAGACCGTCTTCAAATCTGCGTTCGTGACGTACTTATTGACGTCATTCATGACGTCATTCATTATGATGTCATTGTACACATCACGCAGTTCATTATGATGTCATGTGATGGGTGGTTACTCTGGAAAGGTGAATTGGCACTGACCCAACTTCATTCTTAAAATGCTGATTCTAATTAATTATTGGAATATCTTAACCAGGGTTGAGCGGGAATGGCATAACCAGCTAAGATTATTACATGATCAACTGTGTCGATATTTTATTATTGATTGCAATTCCAAATTGACCTTTGCGCTATATTCTCCAGGATTATTATATTCAAAACGAGTCATTATCTAAGAGCCAAACATGGGAAATTAAGCATTTTATTACAACTGAAGAAAACCCCATTAATTTTGCACAGAAAGAAAAACAAGCATTTTGCGACTTACCGATAGTAAATTACTTTCAAAATAATAAACAACTTACTACAATGGTTGCTTTTAAATTGTTAGATAGTGATTCTGACGGGCTGGTATAGAATTATAGAGTTTATAGTCAAGTCATGTTCCGGATCATATAGGCAAACTGTTGATTTCCCATATCATGATTTCATTCAAAGATTTATATTGCAAAAATAATTAATAGTAGTACTACGGCTCTTCACAATACAGATCCATGATTATTGACGGTTCACACGCACACATGCACGCACGCACTCGTTCGCGCGTGTGCACGCGCAAGCCTCTATCGGTCAGTTTACTGTTTGTTTACTTACCTGTTTGTAGATCTAATCCGAACTGTAGGCCGTCTATTAAGCCTACTAGACCACGGCGAAATGAGTGTATTTAGGATAGGCCCTACAGTATATTAAGTATTCAGTTTGCTAGTACAGTTCTCAATCTGCGTATACACTCCGAATAATGTAAGGGACAAATGACTAAGTAGACCAGCTATCTCCTGCCTTAACGAGCCACCATCCTACGATACGGAAACGAAAACCAAGGAAACCTACCACTGGTGGCTGAATAAATGAAGTGGTCAGATAAGAAACGATTGTAAATCCAACTGCGCGAAACCTCCTCATATCTGCTGACCATTGCATATTTTATAGGTGAATACAGATAATATCGATCGACCGAACAATTCGTTTACACCTACGCAACCCGTCCCCTAGGTAGCGAGTTATTGATCACCTCATTGCGCAGGCCTATAAATAGCATATGCATGAGGAGGGCCAGTAGATGTCAATGTTGAGAGAGAGAGAGCGAGAGAGAGAGAGAGAGAGAGAGAGAGAGAGGGAGGGAGGGAGGGAGGGAGGGAGAGAGGCAGGGAGGGAGAGAGAGAGAGGGAGGGGGGGGGAGAGCGAGCGCGCGCGAGAGAGAGAGAGAGCGAGAGAGAGAGAGAGAGAGAGCGCGAGCGAGCGAGCGAGCGAGAGAGATCGAGAGAGAGAGAGTTGTGTGTTGCAACCACATGATATAATTATGCGTTGATCTGGATATGGCGGCCATAATAGCAATGGAAATATCATGTGGTAGCTATGCTACAATCTCGCCATATTCTCCAATTAGTAGGGCCTACTCAGTCGCGGATGCCTTTACGGTTACCTGGTTAACCTCAAGTTAATTAAATTAACAAATATTTTCAGCAATAACATAATAATAACATATATATGCCTGGGTAAATTCTCATAGCTACAGGCCATTTAATTTATTCATTTCTGCTTTATGAGTAAACCCTTTACTGAGATGAATCTGTTAGACGAGACATTGGTGTCTGTTTTAAAAGCAGTCTTGCTCAAAGCGGCTGATGTCATTAAAAGCAACATCGTACTACGACACTGACATCAATATAACGACTCCCTCAGAACCGGGAAGAAGTGATTAGGCGTGCCACGAACGGAGGGTCCAACAAAACTGGTTCCAAACGAGCTCCACACTTACAACATAGCTTCGTATAGATGACATAATGGTTAAAGATATCATCACCTTCGGGCAGATGTCACTTCTCAATTATCAGCAGATAAACTTATATATTGTTAATGTTCGAGTCAGTAGTTTGGATTTAAAGAGTGTCTTAAGAACTTGAAGAGGGTGGTGGAGAGACGCGTAAGTAGATGAAATATTCTTATTCTATCACAGGGTTACATACTTACATTAACGCTACCATATATATTAGTTCACCAATGTGAACGTGTGTCGACTTATTGCTGGCGTACTGCGCACATATAACTACTCAACTAGTCGGCGACTAGTTGTATATAGTTGTAGCGTGTCGTAGTGAGTTATTCCTGGTTGTAAGATGTTGAGTCGTATAATGTACGCTGGAAAAACCCTATAGTTGGTGACTAGTGGGCGATAGGTCGCCAACCAGTTGTTCAGATCAAACATGTTTAATGTTAACGACTAATTGGCGACTAGACAGCGACCATGTGTGCTGGTTAGTTGTGAGTTGTAAGGATAATAATCAATCAAAATAGACGATTTGGTCAAGTGTTTTTGCAGGATACACGCAGCAAGCAAACTTCATCTTTATTATTTTTAAATAGTCAAAGGCAACATAATCCATGTACATATATTTTCTAAACTGCGGTTGCCGAGTCAAATAGCTATGATGAGGCTCTTCTTTGAGTTCCTCTTTCGACATGTTGCTTGTTGAAGTATAATTGCGCGTACTGGGCCCTACAGCCAAATCGTTCCTCTCGAGCTGTGACGTACGTTTCATAGTTTCGTGTATTCTCACCGAAAACGTATCCCATTAAATATCATGTTTCAGTAAAGATACGTAACTTCAGCTGGTTGAATTCAGGAGTTTAAGGCGGCTTTCCATTTATCGGCAATCCGAATACGCAATCCGAAGATGCATATGTCGTCCGATTTTCCCATTTCCATTTATGCGTTACCGGTCCGCAGTTTTGATCCGTTTTGTCATCCGATTTAAAGATTCGCGGTATTTATCTGTGGCTTTACAAAAAAATCGTTCATTTTCTCTGACTATGGCTCGCTGTAAACATGCCAGTAACACTTTCTAAACTTCTAAAGCTAAAATGTGACCTCGAGGAAGATGCAATTATAACCCTTTTTTTGCTATACCGACGTCGGAAAATGCTGTGAAAAGAAAAGACCGATGGTGGGTAAATACGCTTCTTCAAAATCGAAAGACGTCTGGCTTATATTATCATTTAGTCAAAGAGCTTGAACTGGACGAAGAAAAATTAAAAGATTATTTCCCTCTCTCCATGAAACAATTCCATCAAATTCTGACACAGGTTGAACCTCATCTAACAAAATGTGCTTGGAACAGAGAACCAATCTGCCTCAAACAACAGTTGACAATGTGTGTACGGTAGGTATGTTAACCCTTCACGTGTCAACACTGCCGCAATGCGCTGAGAATGATACCCATATTAATTAACCATTTAATGGTCAAAATCGTTTCTAAGAAAATTATAATTTTCGCGCTTATATTCCTGCAAACGGACATTCCTCATGACCACTACATGTGCCCTTTTTGGCGGGCCAGACGATTCACGGATTAAAAGTCAAGAAAATCGAAAATTCAGCCTAGCCGTTGTCCATATGTAAGCCAAGAGTGTCCTATTTTTTAAACTTTACCACTGGAATGACTGGCTCGGTTACGGATTTCAGTTGTAAAATTAAAAAAATAGGACACTCTTGGCCTACAAATGCACGCTTCTCTACACACATCATAGGCCTTTTGGTCAGTTTGACAATTAAAAGGTTAACTTGAGACACGAGGGGTTAAAAGATAACAACTCATCTCTTACGACTGCAAGTCGTTATTGACATATATGTTTTAATTCAACAGCTCTAGCGTGTCGCACTTATTTTGACAAATTTTGGCCATTAACTGGCCAATGTGTTTCACATCGCTACACCAATGCTATTTGATGTTTAATGCTAAAACACGTTGTTGTTCTTCTTGTTGCTGTTTTTGTTGCTGCTACAGAGGAGGGGTTTCACGGGAGTGACGTCATGCATGCGAAAAACGATCCCGTCTACCTGTCCACATACGGACAATTAGCTGCGCTTAGCATTTTAATCGGATTGCGCGTGCAGACAGGTAAATAGGATGACGTATGCGGACAAATGGAAACAGTCATACCGTATTGAAAAAGCAGTAGAGCTCAACTTGGATGGAATCAGATTGTGTGTGCGGATTGCGTATCCGGATTGCCTATGAGTTTCAAAATAGTAACAGAATGCTTATTACATTGTAAATTCACGAAAGCATGATTCGAACACATGTGACCGGGTTTTCAATTTTCGTGATGGGGCTACGCGTAATTATGAGTGTGACGTCAGCTAACAAGTGACGTTAGTAACGTCATAATACTTGACTGCTTGATAGAATCCCTCCATTGATTGACTAGTCTTCGTCCAAGTTCCATAATCCAGATACCTGTGAAGTTTAATTAATATCCTTCGGTATTCACCGAAAAAACATATTTACCATATGACCCAAGTTCAGCGACACGAGCTTCAGCTCATTCTGTCTTTATGCGCACATGTATAGTTTTCAATACAGGAAATACACTCGTGGTAGACTGGAAGAATTGACAGACAAAAACATTTGCTGATTAGCTGCATAACTAACTACATGGGTCGGTCAATGATGCGTCATCGCAAATGCCCACGGTCAGCATTTTGCCGTTTTGCCCCCAACCCAACCGACCCTACACACACCGGGGCGGAACCAAATGTAAATGTCATCTTTCTCTCTGCAATCATATGGGTAAAGCCAGCCTGAAACTTGCACGAATTTTGGTCACGAATAAGCCCGCATTGTGGCGTGCCAATGAGGGAACTAGTCGTGAAAAGGTGCTTGGGGCTTCGTGTCAAGTGCGTGCGCTCGTGCCAGGCCGTGGGGGAGTTTTGAAATTGGCAAAAATATTTTGCGAGCTGTCACGACGTCATTTTCGTGCCAATGACGTAACTCATGCTCAATTTATGCTCAACTACTGCGGGCCACTGAGTGTCACTGCGCGCTATGTCGTGTCTCCATGGGACACATTCAAAATGTAAACACCAGTGGAACGCCATGGCACGCATTGGTGTCAGGAGGGCACGCCATAGCTGCGCATTAGTTGTGCAATGGTATGGAGTGGCGCGAAGGAATGATATTTCCCCCCTTTCGCCATGACGTCATACACGAACGAGACACGTGGCATGACACGACGTGGCGCGCATTGTGGCATGCACTGTCCCGCATTGTCCCGCGCACTTTGCGTATAGTTTGCACATAGTTTGCGCATGGCACGCAGTGGCCCGCCAAAAGTCGACTCATCATTTCGGTCACATGGGGACACGGCACGAGGACTATATAAATATGGGTTCGTGGCTCGACTCGCCGTTTTGGAAGTCGACTTCGATCAGCAAACAGTGCAGTGAACAGTGAACAGTGTCTTTTGGATTGGATTTATTGTATTATTATTGTATTGTATTGGATTGTTCTGTTATTATTGGATTGTAATTGTTGGATTATATTTGGATTATCATGGCGCCTAAGAAGCGTGGAGGCGCCGGAGTGAAAGGCCGAGGAGCCAATTCATCAGAGAGAGGCAGAGCAGCAAGGAAACCCTCCCTCGCCAGGTCCGAGATGTCAGTTACAAGGTCTGTGGCAGGGTCTGTGGCAGAATCTGTGGCGGAGTCTGTGGCAGGATCTGTGGCAGGAGGGTCCAGGGCAAAGTCCAGGTCCAGATCTTCCTCATCCAGTAACAGTAGCAGTGGTGTTATTCCACCTACCCAGGTCACCAGCAAGACAATCAACCCAGCAGAGGTGTCACCCTCTTCTGAACAGGAGCCCCACCCCCACTCTTCTCCCAAGCCGAAACAGAAGAAGAGGATAAGGATGTAAAAAAGGAGATCCATCCTTACAAGTGGACCACGGAGTCGACAATGAAGGTGGCTGATTTTGTCAACGACCATGAAGAGTTGTTTGACAAGAGGCAGAAAAACTGGCTCAACAAGTAATCCAAGGACCAGCTCTGGACCAGAATAGGCAGCAACCTTGAGCCAACTGCAACTGGTAAGTGCTCTTCGCTTTTTGCTTGCTTCTCTCTTTAAATGTGTTTACCCTTTGATACATGGTAGGGTGCATTTGTAGGCACATTTGAGCATTGTCTGGAAGGGACATTAAATCAAATGAAGATGTGTGTGTGTGTGTGTGTGTGTGTGTGTGTGTGTGTGTGTGTGTGTGTGTGTGTGTGTGTGTGTGTGTGTGTGTGTGTGTGTGTGTGTGTGTGTGTGTGTGTGTGTGTGTGTGTGTGTGTGTGTGTGTGTGTGTGTGTGTGTGTGTGTGTGTGTAATGTCTCAGCAATCCCCTGTTGTTCTTTGATTACAAAATGTTCTTTGTTGGCAATCGGTTTTTATGACAAAATGTTGTTTTGGATGGCAAAATAAGAAAGAAAAGATATAATAAAATAAATACATAAAAATAAGTAAGAAAATGTATATAATAATTTAGATACTCCTGCTTGCATTATCTTAATTTATCCAGTTCATTGCACCCTCTAGTGTATTGTTCTCTCTTCTTGGTTGTTGTTGGTGGAGATGTTGGTTTTTAGGTTTTATTTTTCTGCATTACTTTAATTTTTTAATTTTTTTAATTTTTTTAGGTGACCAAGTGAAGAAGCTCTATGAAAATATGCGCACCAGGGTGGGGAAAATCACCAACAAGAAGAAGTCCGGGGCTGGGGCCATGGCACCAAGCCAGAGGGATGCAGAGATCATGGAGGTCTGGGGCTTCCTGGAGACCCACATAGTGAGAGGGGGCACCACTCCCAGGGAAGATGTGAGTTTAATATCTCTGGCAAAAATCTAAAGATTAAAAGTAAATATTTAGGAAATTTGATAAAATTTTCCTATACATTTTCACTATTCACATTTTTCTCATCACATCTATGATATTTACAAATGTATTTATTATTTCCTTTTGTATTTGCAGTTTGGGAGCCAAGTTGACCTAACTGAGGACCAGGAGGACCAGGAGTAGCTGTCCGACTCCAGCCTTCTAGACTTCCAGGGGAAGGGCAAGGGGCCAGGCAAGAAGAGCCGACCAGAGCCTGCCACTCGTGACATATCTGGCATCAGGACACCCAGGTCCACCTCCGCCTCGTCAGTGGTTTCCCACAGCACCATCTCCCAGAGCGACCCGAGTGCTGCTCTACAGCAGGTAAATGAAGCAGTAAAATTGAAACCATATGTTTATTTCAAATGTTTGTTCTCAATTTTTACAAATGTTTAGGCCTTTGATACACGGTAGGATACATTTGCATTAAATATTTTACATTATTAGCTCACCTGGCCAGAATGGCAAAGTTAGCTCATGCCATGGTGACCGGTCATCGTCTGTCTGTCGTCTGTCATTAGTCGTCTGTGTCAACTTTTTCTTTAATTGACTTCTTCTCAAGAACTACTGTGCCGATTTGAATTTTATTTGGCAGGAACCATCCTTAGGGCATAGAGATCCAGGTTTGTTCAAACAAAGCCGATCGGGCAAAATCCAAGATGGCCGCAATCTGCCAAAATCTCCCATAGAAAATCAATGGGAAATTTGTTAAATATTTTCTCGAGAAGCACTGGGAAATTTGCATCCTTGGGTGATAGTGATGCAAGTTTGATCAAACGAAGCTGATCGGGCAAAATCGAAGATGGACGCATTTTGGCAGCCAACTTGTAATTTTGTGTTTGACATATTTCCAAGCTGAAATTGCTTTTGTATATGTTTATGGGGATGCTCATTGGCTACTTTCGAAATTGTCGGTTTGGCGACACTTTTGTTCAAACAAATTCTATTGTTCGGTTTTGCCAGTGGTCAATAGTTTCAGGTGAGCGATACAGGCCCCTTGGGCCTCTTGTTGTAAATCTGTTTACCTTGATCTGTTTCAGGTTCTTACCAAAGCTGACAACATTGGGAAGACTGCAGAGCTGACTGGCCAAAGGAAGATTGTCAGAGACTTTGCCTGCCTACTTGAGGGCCATATGCAGTCCATACCAGAAGGGAACTGGCATAGTTTTGAGCTGGACTGCCTGAAACTGGTCCAGAGGTACCGGCATCCCTCACAGCAGCAGCAGCAGTACCACCACTCCCAGGACCAGTCTCAGTTGTTCCAGCCACCTGCCACCTACCAGTGGTCCCAGTCTCCCAGGAGCTCTCAGTGGCCAGCTGCCAGTGGTTCCTCGCCGTGGTCCATGACAGCCGCCAGTGACTCCCATTGGTGGCAAGCTTCCAGAGCTTCAGTTGAATCCTCCCAATGGTCCCAGGACTACTTCGTCATGCCTTCAGCACCAGCTGCCACGCTGGTTCCATCACCAGGTTTCAGGACACTCACCCCAGTGACCACAACTTTATCTGTGCCGTCACTGACACCTGGGTCAGCTGCCAGCGGCATGACCCACCTGTCCCCTCCCCAGCCTAGCAATGATGAGGAGCAGCAGTAAATTGTGGACACTAATTAATTTTTGTATTTATTTGTATTCATTTTTATTTAGGTTCTTTATTAATTTTCTTGTAAAATTTGGTAAACCGTCCTAAGTGCCAAACTTTCTTTAGTGTCCAGTTTAAAGTGACCAATTTTTTTCTAGTGGATTCTGACAAATTTTGCTCTGATTTTCAGTACCTAGTTAGTGTATTCTTGTATGTATTTTGAATGTTTTGTTGATTGTTTGTTATTAATAAATTTTTTTGGAAGCAAATTGTTTTTATTTCAACAGTTTAAAAAGGAATTTAAGCAATACAATTTTGGAGGCTGAAAACAGCAGTCAGACAATATTTTATTTAATAATTCGTTCATATATTTGGGGAAAAAATTTGGGAAAAAATAAACTGTAAGAAAACAAGGGAAGCAGACTTGCTTCCTTTGTTTTCTTACAGTTTATTTTTTCCAATTTTTTTTACAAATATATGAACGAATTATTAAATAAAATAAAAGTGGACAAGAAAACAAAAATAAAAATGTGATGCAACTTCCCTTTATTAAATTTTACAACAATATCACAAAACTATTTACAAAATAACAGTTCTCCAAAGATCACAATTCAATTTCCTGGAGTGACCATCTTTTCCTGTCAGGGGACAGCACCAGCAGGAGACAGGTAGTAGTGAGATGGATAGTCCCGCTGGTCCTTCGCCTCCTTAAGAGATGTGTTCCGAGTCAAACGCAGCAATCCCTGGAGGTCATGGTCTTCCCTCCATACACCTGGAACCAGAGCATGTGTAGCTGGATCTTCGTGGTCCACATCTGTTGTCGCCAGTGGGTATCTGGTCAAGATGAGGTTGTGCAACACACAGGCACACATGGTGATCAACTCGACGTTGCTGGGACGTTGCTGCAACGTGGTCAGGAGGTATCTGAACCTGAAATGAAATCATGAAACACATTGGGTATTTAGTAAAAATAAGTAAACACTTCAAATGCAGTAGATGTCAGTCAAAAGCAGAAAATTGGAGCAAAAACAAGCTCGATCGAATCTCAGTAGCTGCGCATAAAAGGGCCGTGACCCTAAATGGATGACATTGACCTTAAAGGGCGTCATTTGGTAACTTGAAGCATGTTTATTGACCTTTTCTAGGCAAGGGGAATTTATTTCTCACAAAAAAGAAAACTAGTATTTTTTTACCACAGCAGAGGGTCACTTTGACCTTTGACCCTTGATTCCCAAATCACCCAACATCTTCGGGACCCCAAGGCCAACCTTCTTTTCAAGTCTTGTGAATATCCGATAAAAAAAACCCTCGGTGTAATCGCCCAGAATAGGCTTTTGTGACTAAAAATTGACATTCTTGACCCTTGAAACGTCACCTTGACCTTTGACCTTTGACCCTTAGATTAGCCAACTTTTCTGGGCCCCAAGGCCAACATCCTGTCCGAGTTTGGTAATTATCCGATAAAAATTCCCTGCTCTGTCACTCGAAATAAGCGTTGTTCCACACTAACTAACTAACACACGAATAGACACGACGGTTTGTAGAGCTGCTCTTCGCGCAGCTAAAAATAAGTAGACTGTACCTATGAACCAAGATGCCAAACGCATTTTCAACCACTCGCCGGACTCGAGACAACCTTTAGCTGTAGATCAGCTCTCTGTGGATCTGTGACCGGTGAGAGTATGGTTTCATCAACCAGTTCCTTAATGAGAAAGCATCGTCGGCAATGAAGTGGTATGGCATGGGCTTGTCATCATTGGGTAGTGGGTCTGGCTGGGGCAGGCCTGCTCTGTTGTCTTCTATGGCATCATACAGGGTGCAATGCTTCCATGTTCCTCCATCTGAGGCGCCACCCTCCGCTCCAACGTCGACATACAAAAACTTGTATCCTGCGTCTGCAACTGCCATGAGTACAATGCTGTGAAATCATTTAAAGTTAAAGTACCAAGAACCTGCTCCAGGTGGTTTCTTGATAGCAATGTGTTTGCCGTCAATGGCCCCCAAACAGTTGTGCTAATTCCATCTGGAACTGAACTTCTGAACCACTTCTTTCCACTGTTCTTCAGTCTTGGGGCATCTCAGCACTTCTCCCCTGAAGACCTCAATGAGTGCCTTGCACACCTCTGGGACAAACCTGGATATAGTGCTCTCACAAACTCTAAAGCTGTACTGTAAACTTGCATATGAATTTCCAGTGGCCAGGAAGCGGAGGGTGATGGCCACCTTCAGTCCAACCTCAGGTGGCTCTCGCATGAAGGTGGTCTGTTTCTCCAGGTGGGGTGTCAACTTCTCAATCATATCTTGGAGTAGGTCAGGTGTTATTTTCAGGAAATTCTTGTATCCGTTGGGATCTTCTCTGTGGAGTTCTGTCAACAAAACTCTATCCTGACACATGACCGACATAGCGTCCCCACGCGGGGGCCGTCGCGGCCAAATTCCTGTACGATGACGTTACGCATGCGTAACTAGGGCGTGTCAATGCGTAACTATGATGGTCAGTTGCGCAACCATGGCGTGTTAGTCGTGCCACTGCGTGCACATGCGTGACGTCATCGTAAATTATGCGTAAGTAGTGCGTAAATTTGGCGCAACTATGGCGTAATAATGAGTGCCAATGCGTGGCAATGCGTGGCAAAGACGTGCCAAGTGTTCGTGGTGGATGCGTAACTAGTTCGTAACTAATGCGTGGCAGATGGCACGACATGGCGCAAGTTATGCTTAACTTTGTCGTGTTCACAAATTTTGTGCCCCAAAAATGACCACTTTGGCATGTTTTGGCACGCCACAATGCGGGCCTATTCGTGACCAAAATTCGTGCAAGTGTCAGGCTGGCATATCCCACATACCAAATATGATTGAATTCCGTCAAACTGGTTTTGGAGTTGCGTTACAATCAATTTCCTACGCTAATTTTATTTTATCTTTTGACACCTTCCACGCCCCCGTGGGCGAAGCCAAATGTAAATGTCCTCTCGCTCTCCACTATCATATGGGTAACTTATATATTAAATTTGGATGAATTCCGTCTAGCGGTTTCGGAGGTGTTGCGTGACGATCAATTTACGCATGAAGGCACGCACGCACGCGCGCACGCACGCACGCACGCACGCACGCACGCACGCACGCACGCACGCACGCACGCACGCACGCACGCAAAAACGCACGCAAAAACGCACGCACGCACGCACGCACGCACGCACGCACGTACGCACGCAAAAACGCACATTTAGCTGATTGTTGTATCTAACTTTGTTTACCCATATCTAAATTTTAAGTGTCATCAATCAATACAAACATTGGAATCATGCTATGCACCACACTCAGCCACCGTTGGGATGACATAATCCCGAGTTTTATATCTAAAATGATCTCTATTTTGATCATGATGAAACTGAGTGATCATGATTCACAAACTATGCAGTTATTTGAAGGGAATTTCAATACAACTACAGTACCTTCCAGATCTGGATAGCGATTCTGAACACTTTACATTAATATGTGTACTTGCAATTTTACAGAATTTGAGAGAGAACATAATGGACAGCCTTGATGCTCTTCGGGAAAAATGGGCTGCCCTTTGGCAAGCATTTCAAACCGACAAAAGTGGCTTGATCTGTTTAAGCCAGGTGATTGAAAACACACGAATGTTTGTAGATGCCTATGGATTGACGGGTGAGGATGTCCTGCGGATACAAAGAGGAGCAGAGACGGGTGAGGATTGAGAGAGAGAGAGAGAGAGAGAGAGAGAGAGAGAGGGAGGGAGGGAGGGAGGGAGGGAGGGAGGGAGGGAGCGAGCGCGCGAGAGAGAGAGAGAGAGAGAGGGGGGGAGAGGAGTAGGTAGGGGTAGGGACGAGGGAGGGAGGGGACGGAGGGGGGGGGGTGAGAGCTGGGAGATTGGGAGGGAGAGATAGGAGTGGGCGGGGAAAGAGAAGGAGACGGACAGATAGAGAGACGAGTGAGTGGGGAGAGTGGTGTGGGAGAGGATCGGATGTAGAGAGGGGGGCAGACGGAGAGAGAGAAAGAGAGAGAGAGAGGGATGGCGGGAGGGAGGGAGGGAGGGAGGAGAGAGAGAGTGAGGAGGGAGGGAGGTAGAGAGTGGAGTGGGCGGGTGGTGAGAGAGAATATACGAGTGCGATGGGGAGGGAGGGAAGGACGGAGGGAGGGAGGTAAAAGGAGAGAAAGAAGAAGGGAGAAGAGGGAGGGAGGAATGGGGGAGGGAGGGAGAGGTAGGAGCGGTTGGGTCGTGAGAGGAAAATGTGAGGAGCGATATGGAGGGAGGGAGTGAGGGAGGGAGAGAGGGAGGGATGCACCTGGCCCTTTCTTACATCGTTTCAACATATAGAATATTTTTGTTATAACTTGGGCCGAATGCATTTCTTTAAGTTACAATTCGGTTCTAACACGTGATTCGGATTAATGTTAAGTCATATAAACAGAGAGAAGATACAGCTGAACCATGATTTTGTACATATCACGCAAGCTATTTGATATGAAACGCCAAGTAAATATAGGCATTTACTAAACATGAGTTAACTCCTATTCGCTTGCTGTGACTGCGAAGAGTAAGATCCCCTTTCTACCAACTATTGCCTAGATGTAACTGGTTCCTTTATCAGATACTAAATATGCTACCAACCTGTCCAGTAATTACAAGAAGCAAACCAACTATCCAACCAACCACCAACAAACAAAAACCCAAATAACCAACCAAACAACGAATGAACAAACAAACTAGCGACAGACCAAACGACCGAGCAAACGACCAATTGACTGACCAACTGACTGATTAACTAACTAGGTAACTGACTGATTCACGGACTCATTGACTGACTGGCTGGCTAGCTGGTTGGCTGGCTGGCTGGCTGGCTGGCTGGCTGGCTGATTGCCTGGCTGGCCGGCATAGGGATGCATGTGGATATATATATATATATATATATATATATATATATATATATATATATATATATATATATATATATATGTATTTATATATATCTGTGGAAAAGTGGCTTAGCCGAAATAACCTAAAATCAGTATTAAGAATGCCGCACCACTACTACTACTACTACTACTACTACTACTACTACTACTACTACTACTACTACTACTACTACTACTACTACTACTACTACTACTACTACTACTACTACTACCGCTACCGCTCCCACTACCACTACCACTACCACTACCACTACCACTACCACTACCACTACCACTACTACTACTACTACTACTACTACTACTACTACTGTATTTTATGTAGGTGCATACTTGACATACCAGCGATTTGGCCAGGACAGACCTTCATGTAGCATCGATGAGTTTGTGGAAGCGTGTGCAAACTTTATCTTCAAGAAACCACGGATTTTCGTCTTTAGATGGCAGGAATTCTTTAATGCCATGTTCGGTGTCTTAGACAGGAACAAAGACGGATATATTACTTTA
The DNA here is from genome assembly GCA_034401795.1 of Chaetoderma sp. LZ-2023a. Lineage (NCBI taxonomy): Eukaryota > Metazoa > Mollusca > Caudofoveata > Chaetodermatida > Chaetodermatidae > Chaetoderma > Chaetoderma sp. LZ-2023a. Next base: position 55,446,615 of record CM067360.1, read on the forward strand.
GATCAGCTGAAACTGTTTAATCGGCACACAACTGTGCCTGATGATATGGCATTGACAGTGTTCCAGTTGTTGAACAAAACTAAAGATGATCTGCTGAGTCATGACGAGTTCCTGAACACATACACCCAGTTTTATTGTGATCCCGACGTCACTTATACGATGCTTCCTATTCTTTAATTACAGTCTGGCACACTTGTTGTTAAGAAACGCCTCCCTTTACACCAGTGTCATTATCAGATGACAAATTCCAGGACACACTTACATATATCCTAAACAATACCACGATCCTGTTGTACAGAGACAATGGTATGAGTCTGCGAAGGCCGAATATCCTTTTCGTTCTTGAGTGAACCATAATAGTATATTAATTTGGACATTACAACAGGGCGTGTGAGCTTACAAACATTGTTTTACGTTACAGGATCAAGTGTTGATAGAATGACAGTAATCCGGGCCCTTTGAGCAAATCATGCGGGTCAGGGGATCCCGATCATCACCTAGAAGATTTTGAACGCATCTGGTGCACACTAATGGACGGGGCCCTCGGTCTGAGCCCAAATTCCCGAGAGAGAGAGAGAGGGAGAGAGAGAGAGAGAGAGAGAGAGAGAGAGAGAGAGAGAGGGAGGGAGGAGGGAGGGGGGAGGGAGGGGGGAGGGAGGGAGGGGGGGGTGGAGGGAGGGCGGGCGGGCGGGAGGGCGAGCGGGCGGGCGGGCGGGCGGGCGGGCGGGAGGGAGGGAGGGAGGAGGAGAGAGAGAGAGAGAGAGAGAGAGAGAGAGAGAGAGAGAGAGAGAGTTGTGTGTTGCAAGCACATGATATAATTATGCGTTGCTCTGGATATGGCGGCCATAATAGCAATGGAAATATCATGTGGTAGCTATGCTACAATCTCGCCATATTCTCCAATTAGTAGGGCCTACTGACTCAGTCGCGGATGACTTTACGGTTACCTGGTTTACCTCAAGTTAATTAAATTAACAAATATTTTCAGCAATGACATAATAATAACATATATATGCATGGGTAAATTCTCATAGCTACAGGCCATTGTATTCATTTCTGCTTTATGATTAAACCCTAAAAAGCGAGAGAGAGAGAGAGAGAGAGAGAGAGAGAGAGAGAGAGAGAGAGAGAGAGAGAGCGAGAGCGAGAGAGAGAGAGAGAGGGACAGAGAGAGAGAACGAGCGAGGGAGGGAGGGAGGGAGAGAGAGAGAGTGGAAGGAAGGAGGGAGAGAGGGGGTGAGGTGAGAGAATGAGAAGGGATATGGTGAGGGAGGGAGATAGGGAGGGACGTGTAGGGATGGTGGGGGTGGGGGAGGAAGGGAGGGGGCGGATGGAGGGAGGGAGAGAGAGAGCGAGGGAGAGAGCTGAGTGCATACGCGCGTGTGTGTGTGCGTGCCTACGTGGAGTGGATGAGAATAAGCAGAGATGCAATGCTAGAAATGTGTTAAAATATGATTAACGCGAGAGATTTACGGCTGTTTGTTAAGACACACCAAGTCCGCTCTTATGTTCCGTGGAATTGTTTTCTAAACACTTTCATGGACTACTCGGTTAATTGCCATGATTGACCGTTCATTTTCGAAGCATTAACCAGTCGTGCATATACGTAGGCCCTATTTGCTTACTGGAATGTTATGTTCTACTATATTCCTATGAAATATAAAGCGTTCTGACAACATACAAGGGGTGAATCTATTTACAGCTAGGCCCCGCCCATTTCTAGCTAAGCTCCGCCCACTTTGTACGTGTGTTTGAATCGATTTTAATAAAGTGGGCGGAGCTTAAATGGAAAATGTGTGGGCGCTGGTGGAAATGGATCTCTCAATCTTTCAATTAACGCGGCTATCACAGGTTCATCGGCATGAAATGCTGACAAACAGCTATATAGCATTTATCAACATTGATTATCCAGTGTATCAGCCAGGGGTTTCCGCCAAACGGCGAAGAATTGCGCCGTCAAATTTGTGTTGTCTTTTATTTGTAATATTTATCGAATTCCCAATTTCTATAGCATTGTCTATTTTGGGTGACGGTCTATATAGACTCAACCGCTTTGAAGGTTTGTCTGACCAAGCACATCAGCTAGTCTGCCAATACGTTATTAATTTCGAAGCGATTTCAACATATTTGATCTAAATAGCATAAACTAATCGAAAATTCGCTGGCTAAGTATTTCATTATTGGTTCTAATAAGAAAATTTACAGTTAACTCGGCGAAACTGGGCGAAATACACGGACCCATTTCTAGCTTTGTCACGCTCATTTCTAGCTAAGCTCCGACCACTTTTTTCCCGCATGTTGAAATCAATTTATATAGGCCTACTGAATTCCCAGAATCCCAATTTAAAGGTAATTATACAGGTAAGCTGTTGAATATTTTAAAAGAGATGTTTATTAAATATTAGCAAAGACATACAATTCGTACACTCAGCGGACTGTTCAATGTTTGCGACGGAGCTAGATACACCATTCATTATGCATTATCATTGTGACGTGAGCATACATGTGGCACACGTGATTATGATTTCATATACTTGAGGAAGCTTGTATTTGTCCACTAATGGCCATGTCAGAATGGACCATCTCCTTTTTCCATGAAAACAGCAAGGGGCGCTAACTATGGAATGTGGCCTCAATTAGGATTTTCCCATTATAATGATATTAGTTGGCTTAGTATTATATTGAACAGATTTGGTGCACATAACCCACAACACTGAAAATAGTTTAATATTTATCTAAGTGGATAGACTTACCTTTCATCTAAATTCTCCAGAACCTAGGTCAGAATGCCATAGTTCTTAAATTGTTGACAACTTCAAGACAAACGCACCCACCAACCGAGTTAGAGGTCAATATCTCTAGATATAATAATATGTGACAGTGACTCAATATCGATCCACATTGGCTCAAATATTTACACATATTTCCACTCTTATCATCTTTATTTATTCAATGCAGATTTTCGATGAATATGGGATTAGTTGACTAGATGTTTTATAAATCGTTCAAAAGATGAGAAAAAGTGCTTATTGAATAGTAACAGCGCCCAGTCAAATTAGTTTCAAAATATTCAACAGCACGTTTATTAAGTAGTAGAGACATACAATTCGTACAGCGTGTTGGACTATTAAGAGTTAAAGACGGGCTATATAGAATCATTTATGCCGTGATGATTATGACGTTATCTTACACGCCGCTTGGCTGATTATGACGTCATATGACGTCAGATTGATAGATGGATACTCTGGAAAGGTGAATTGAGAATGTTCCAATCTTCATAAGCTGCACCGAGCACTCGAGACTCCGCTCATCAACCAACAATGCAATGTATTGTCCTACGATACAATGGGAGTATTCGATCTTAGCCTGGCGACAAGGGCGTCTTAACTTAACTACTCTAACTCTACCCGTTGCAAAACTCATGATTGGGGAGATGAGGCGGACGATTTTATTATCCTTCCTACCCGTATTAAAGTCCTGCTTTGGACTGATTTTCTATGATTGTAAGTCTGTTTGCAGAAACCTACACTCATTCACTGTCCGGAATATCTCCTTTATTATATTCTACAATTGATTACCAATGTTACTGATGCTTGTTGCACTGACATGGTGCGTGCGTAATGGTATATGACAGACATAGTTTACGTTTCCAGTAAACTTTCCAGTCGAATGCGCTGCAACCGCTTGTTTGGTACGAGTAGATATTTTCGCTGACCTCTAATACAGTTTTTATTTTAAAATCCACAATGTTATTGAAATATTGCCCCGTATCCTCGTGGATATTCTACACAGTAGATGTGGCAAGGTAGAGAATGAAAAGCAAGAGAGTTCATCTGTCGATGATAACAGCGATGAATGTGATGAATCGGCATTTGATAGTGACACTGATTAATTGAGAGGTGATCAAATATAGTTAGCAGAGCTATTACTTGGTATGTAGTGGCACACGAGCAAACGATTTGGGCTATCATTTGTCGCTCATTTTTCATTATTCCCTACTTGCATTTGGCCCACTATTTAACCTGCCAGGTGCCCTATTAACACCGTTCTACGAACTAAACATTGGTCCCTTAGATTTGTTAGATGATGCCTGTTATTCACATTTCAGGGTTTAGCAACAACATATTCCTTTAGTAGCATTTTGTCCATCACAATGCACAGCTGCCAGATTTTGAGGAACGGACAAAATAGGCGACCTTTTGATCTCTGCTAGCCTAAGCTCACCTACTTTGCACATGCCATATATGAAATTGCATAGGCCACGAGGGTAACATTTTGAGTGGCCATTCATTACTTTAGCTTATGAGGATGTGATGCTATGTTCATTTCATTTTTGAGTACTCCATAATTTCATTTTCTACTATCTCCAAAAATTAACATTCTGACAATTGTCATAGAAACATTTCATGAACTAAATGCGTATTGACTGTTTAATATATGGCAGATGGGGGTCAAGCACCAGCTTTTCAAGATGTTAACATCAAAGCATTCCTTTATAACCATTTCATCAGACAAAATGCAGTTGTGACCAATTGTGACCTCTGATGTCGGGTGCATTTAACAAGTGCGAAATTGTATAGGCGACGAGTAGGAACATTCTGAGTGGTGATATGTTATGTAGATGTTCATTTAATCCACTGGTATCCCCATTATTGTATTTTTCACTATTGCAAAAATGGGCATTATGTCAGGTATCATAGTAGCAACCTTTCATGAAAAAGTGAACAGTAGTAATGTAAATGTTCTAAATGGTGTCTATGACTCAAACTTTCAACTTGTTAACACGAAAATACTCCATTATCAGCACTTTGCCAGTCACAAGAATGCACACTATCCCGATTTTAAGTAGCTACCACAATTAGTGACCCTTTGAAGTCTCGTTACCTGTATGTGTAATTACTCAACTGCTTTGCATGTGACATGTAGAAAGTCACTGGGCCACTATTACGAACATTTCGAGCGGTAGGTTATGTAGATGTGACTAGGTTATGTAGATGTGATGTTATGATCATTTCTTTTTCAGTACCCTATACTTGCATTTTCACTATTTCCAAAGATGAACATTCTGTCAGTTGTCATAGGAACAAGATGTCAAGAAATAAATTAGCATTGTGCTTTTAGATTTGTTAGATTTTGTCGAATACACATTCTCATGATATTCACATCAACATCTCATTTCATCAGTCACAGCAATGTACAGTTGCTCAATTATAAACAACGGGCAAACTGGTAACATTTTGATATCCTATGACCTAATTAATCCACTGATTGGCTTATGCCATATAGAAAATGGTAGAGGAACACAGGAGCAATATTTTGAGATGTCTTTGCTAGTATACAATGATTGCACCGAAAGGTGTGCCCATTTTGGCTACACCTACCTCTCAATATGGTCGGCTTCACCATGGTTCATCCGCTTAAGCCTACGCAATCAAATTATACTAACTCCCAGTTTATCGCATGTCAATGTACATTTGCTCACGAAAGACATCGAAAGCTCATAGAAAGATATACTTTCCTCAATGTGTTGGGCGGTTGGAAGATTGCCCCCACCCCGCCCCCAACTTGGCTCATTTAGGTCATATTACGGTTCCGAACTTAAACACCTTATCGCTTTACACATTGTATTACAGGATATTTCCAACGAATGTGAATGACGTATTGCATGCATCATAAGACAGCCACACTTTTCTGAAAGAAACTAGACGAATTTTCGTAGCAAACATGTTCAGTCAGATTGATCACAAAATATTCTTTATCAGCTTATTTGAAACCGGACTCAGCCGAAATGAATTCGGGATACATGCTTAATCCCAGTAATTTTTCACATTACCTGTATGATGATCATAATCCCTAGTTGTATATTGGTGACAGTCACATTGAACAGAATTCCTTTTATTTTCAATACAATTTGGAAGCATATAATGCGTTATATAAGTCTCATAGTCAATGCACCTTTCCAGTTTTAGCTATATCCCGCCCATCTCTAGCTAAGCTCCACCAACACCTCGCTTGTGTTCGGATCGATCGATATCTGAACTCCCAGAATATACATTTCCAGAAAAAACTATACAGGTAAGCTGTTGAATATTTTGAAACAAATTTTACTGTGCGCTGTTGCTACCTATGGGATCAACAGCGCCCAGTCAAATTAGTTTCAAAATATTCAACAGCATGTTTATTAAATGGCAAAGATATTCACTTCGTACAACAACGCATAGTCTGTCACCAATTATGCGTTCGTGACGTACTTATCTACGTCATTCATGACATCATTGATCATAACGTTATCCTACACGTCACGTAGTTGATTATGACGTCATATGATGGATGGATAAACCTGAAAGGTCTATTGGATCGGGATATCGAAATCTATTCATAAAGATTCCTTAGCATTTAATTACCTATTCGTCTTAGTCGACTCTAGCCAGTAGACGGGAAACAACGACATTGAAATACGACTACTTGTATCTTTCCTGAAACGCACGTTAAAGAGCTTTGATACACCCACAGCTCAAATATCTAGGATTATAGCGGAAACCGTACTGCTCATTTGGTATACGTTGTCGGCGAAAGTGCGTTTCTGTCCTAGCTGGCTACATCAACAATGCAGCAGCTTACCAATTTTATATGAGATAACGTACACAAATTCAAATATATACCATGCTTATTTGTCTCGCAGTGTCTAATCTCATGGCATGCTTCTCTCAATGTTCTGGCAAGGTGATTCTCCCCAGCCATTCTCTGCCATGACTGTTGAAGATATCCTGCTGTAAAACAATCATTACACACTGCCTAGAAAACGTACCCTCTCCAAACTCATTCGCCCCTGGCGATGATAATAGATTATAATCCAATTGATGTTCCATCGTGGTGAATGGAAACTAATTAATCTAGCCGAGTTGCTTTTCCCTGAATGCTCAGACGCTTTGCAAGTCACAGATAGATGTCTACTCAATTAAGAAGTCAGGCTGATTTCCATGGAGGAAGGAGAAATGCACAATATTAATTTGTGTTTTGTAAAAGCCTCCTTTATGTTGTACACTTGTGGTAAACAATAGGGAGGTACCTATACCTATGTTTATATAAACAACATCACCAATGACAGATGGCAACTAGATACGGCGAGGAATGGATGAATTGAGCAAGTACTCATTCCTCATACCCCCTCTTATGTTGGTTGCTTGTCGCAGAGCGTTCAACTGAGCGAAGAGGAAAGAAATCAATACTATATTGGATTTGTTTGTGTATTCCCATGCATCACGCACGTTGCAGCGTCAATCTTTGGGATGGTACACGTTCGGGTGCTGTCGTCTAATTTCACTACTTACACAGGCCCATATCGAGTAACAAGTCACATATATGGCACCAATGCTTGTCGGTAATGTGACATCAAGGCAACACCGTGATGATTATCCGTTAATGAAGTGACAACAAGAGAAATGGTCACCAGATATGTGTAATGATTTAACTAGTACATACCGTGATATACCAGTCAGTGACATTAGTACTTGATGATCAATGTGACATATCCAGCTATGGCACATCGTGGAATATTTACTCAGCGCTCCTTGGATTATATCAACCTTGTGAAATGGATAGTTATGATATGCTGTTTTGCTAAGGAATCAGGTAAGATTATTCCATTATAGCTAAATTAAAAGGAAAAAGTTAAGTATATATTTTAGCCACATCGTGCGGATAATAAAAGTGTATTGTGGATTATTAATAGAAAAATTCTTGTAAATGATATGACGTCGAAATTTATTCTGAAACCAATAGAAAGGATACATTTCTAGCTATTCACCGTCTATTTCTAGCTATGCCGTGTCCATTTCTAGCTATGCACCGGCCATTTCTAGCCATGTTCCGCACAATCACTCAATTTATTAGTTATTATTTATTTAATTAGAATAAATTCATATAATTTGAACCCTGAATTCCAAGAATCCCAAATTCGACTTAAACATTCTCGTAAGCTATTGAATATGTTGGCACTAATTTCACTGGATGCTATTGCTGCATATGGCAGCAATACTGCCCAGTCAAATTAGTTTCAAAATATTCAACATAATGTATATTAAATATTAAAGCCATAAAAAGATACAATTCGCGCGCTTGACTATTCCATGTTCACGAGGGAGCTACATACGTCATTCACTATGTATTTTGATTGTGACGTTTGCAACATGTGACGTCATAATCTTAGGCACATATCAGATCCAACCATTTCTCTGAATCCCAAAGCTGCCCATAAGAAAATGATTTCAGTCAAATTGTTCTCATGTTCCCGTATTTCATACCTGTTTCCTATGAATCACGATGTTAGGGAATTCAAGAGAGCGTGCACAGAACTTTCCATTAACAGTGTTATTCGACATAATTTAGCCGAGCTTTGAGTTGAAAACATATGCAATTATAATATAGGCTAATCCAATGTAACAATAGACAGAGTAGTAAAAATCGTTACAGAACATATTGATCTGGTCTCGACATATGACAGATGAATAATGTTATTTAGTTAGCTAGCATTGATCTCCGCCAGCCAGCCACAAGGCACGCTTTCTAAAAGAACAGTCTTCCTGTCTCACGTTCCTGCATGGTTAATCATGGCTACATTCATTTTCAATACAGTCTTCATGTTCATGTATGTAGGTCAATATATGAGATCTCATTTTTAGTGCCATAAGTACTAGCCCGCGTACCGCTAGTATGAATTCCACACCAACCATACAACTTACAGCAATGACAGAATTGGACGCTAGTCAAATTATTCTCAAATATTCCGCACAATTGTGACGTAACAAAAACAAAATACTATACTTGTCAGACCTAACGTGCGCATTAATGCAGGAATCCAGTTTTTGCTATGTCCCGCCCATCTTTACCTAAGCTCCACCCACACTTCACCCGTTTTGGGATCGACCGATCCCTGAACTCCCTGACTATCAATTTCCAGAAAACTATACAGTTAAGCTGTTGAGTAGTTTGAAACTAATTTAACTGGGTGCTGTTGCTGCCTATGACAGCAACAGCGACCAGTTAAATTAATTTCAAAATATTCAACATCATGTTTATTAAATAGTAGACATACTATTCGCACAACAACGCTTAGTCCGTCATCAATTAAGCGTTCGTGACGAATTTCGCTAGACCATTCATGACGTAATTGATTATGACGCCATCCTACACGTCACGTAGTTGATCATATCGTCGCATGATTGACGGATAAACATGAATCCTCCGTTAACACATATATTCAGATCACTGTTGTACGTAGGCCTACTATGATTTTATCGATTGACAGTTTGGGTCATATTGTTCGGGAGTCAGCAACACTTTACACAGTTATACCGATGTCCATGGTTCGTGTTGGCCAGTGACGGGACACGATGAAGTGAATCAATATATGAACTCGGTTTCAAAGTTTCAAATCGATTCCAACACACGCCTTGGATAGCTAGAAACCACATGTGCGCTGGAATCACCAGATGGTGCGTCTTAAAACTGGTTGTCAGACAACCACCAGTCTTAGGGAACCACCTCATAACAACGAACCTGACAGAGAAATTTCCTGTGATGCTTAATTAGTACTGTCGGACTGGGTATTAAATACGATTACTTCACTATGCGCTTGTTTAATTCACATATCT